>CAUYQG010091246.1:0-19105 GCA_963574415.1 Tarsius wallacei | reverse complement strand
GCTTTTTTTTTTTGCTTGTTTTTTGTTTTAGTTTTTTTTTTTTCTTCTATCTTTCGTTCTGTGTTTGTTTGTTATTTGTACTTGTTTTGTTTCTTGGATTTTAATTTTTTTTTTATATTTTCTGTTTTTGTTTATGTTATTTGTACTTGTTTTGTTTCTGCTATTTTCCATGGCTGTCCTCCCAGGGATCTTTGTGAGACTCATTTTCTTCTTTTGTTTTTCTTCATTTGTTTTGGTTTTCCTCCCCCTTTTTTTAACCTCTTCTTTAATTCTGTTGTTCAATGACGGGGCGGGGGGGTGGGGATAACTTTTATTTCTGTTTGCTCAATCTCCTGTTCTTCCTTATGTAGATCCTCTGGCTTTGTTCAATTCTGAAGCTGGACTGGGGGTGGGAGCCTATGCTTTTTCCAGTTTTGAGATATAATTAAGGGGGAACTGTGATTCAGAAGCTATCTGCAGATCCCACTATCTGCTGACGGGTATGTAGGCCCCCTGGAACCCACTTTCCACTTTACAGCCTGTCCATGTGGTGCAGGTGACTGTTTGTCCTCTGAAAGCAAGATGAGATAAGAAAAAGGAAAACAGTGGAAAAAGGAAGCAGGAAGATGAAAGTAAGGTAGATTGAGAGAAGAAGAAGAAAGAAAACAGACAGGCATACCAGCTAATGGATAAACAGAGAAACGAGCAAAGACAGAAAACAAACAAAAAACCCACAAACATACAGACGATCATACAAACAATCAGAAACCCCCCTGTTGGTATACTCTTCCTCAAAAATACCCATACACAAACAGAAAATCTAAAAAAAAAATTAAAATAGCAGAAACAAAACAAGTACAAATAACATAAACAAAAACAGAAAGAAAGAGAGAAGAAAAAAAAAAAACTAAAACAAAAAACAAGCAAAAAAAAAAAAGCCTCTCTCTGTGGCAGTGCAGGCTGATAGGGTTGCTCTCAGCATGGGTCAGATGCCCCACAGACTACTGTGGGGAGGAGGATGGATCAGGTCAAGACTCACTCAACTCGCTGCTGCTGCTATCAAGTCTCCCACTCAGATCTGATGTGTCCGTGCCCATGCCGGTATGGGGGAGGGGTATCTATCTCTCCAAGTCTGATGAGAGGATAGTCTCTGGTTCTCAGACTGGGGGCTGGGCGGAGCTGGGCTGGACAATGCAGGTCTCCACCCAGTCCTGGGACTGAGAAGATGGTGCGTGCTGGCATCTCATCACTGACATTGGGGCCCCTTCCAGATCTCCATGACCTGCCTTCTCCAGGGCTTCTCCTGCTTGTGCCAGTCCAGTGCCACAGGTGATGGCATGGGCCGGGTGCCAGGTGGTGAGGAGCAGCTGCTCTCTTCTGCTTCCTCTCAAGAGAGCCCTGAGAATGGCAGATGATCTTGCAGGCCGGGGGCTCCAACCTCAGAGCAGTGGTGGGTTGCAGTCACCTCCAGAGGAGAGCCCCAGGTATATGAACCCATGTCTCCCCTCAGATGGACCTTCATTCACACAATGGCACACACCCACTCACGCAGAGAGTCTTTGTGGACACTCGCCCCTGCAGAGACTCTCACACTTCAACCCACTCCATTGCCATCTTGCCCGGAAGTCCTCTCTAGTTTCATGACTTTAAGTATCATTTATGGGCTAGCAAATCCCAGTGTATATCCCTAACCCAGATTTCTCCCCTTGAACTCCATGCTAGTGCTCTCCAGCTGCCTGTTGGACACCTTCCCTTGAAAGGTGCATCAGAACTCAAACAGAATGTGTTCCAAAGGGAACCCTTCTTTTCCTCTGAAAATCTGCTCCCCCTGCAGACTGCCCCATCTCATTAATAGCAACTGGAGTCGACAAACTCAGGCTGAGAAACTTGGAGTCTTTTTATGCTCTTTTTCTCTCTCATACCAAACATCCAATTTGTCAAGACATCCTGTGACTCAATCTAAAAGAGATATTTGGGAATCTGGCCCCTTTTCATCAACTCTACCTCTAGGTCCATGCTGCCATTATCTATCACCTGGTTCAGTTGTAACAGCCTCTTTCACTTCCCTCCTTCTACCTTTGCTCTTCTATATCCAGGCTCAACAAATCAGCCAAAAGGAGCCTATTAAATTCAAGTCAGACCATGGCACGTTTCTGCTTAGAACCCTTCAAGCACACCCAGAATGAAAGTTTAGTTGCTTTCAGTAGCCTACAATGGGCCACCAATGATCAGCCCCTCCTTCCCTTTTAGACCTTGCCTCTTGGGATGCCTGTCCCTAGCTCTAGCCAGTGCCCTTTAACACTGCAGTCATGTTCCTATCTCAGGGCCTTTGCCCCTGCTGCTCCTTCTACCTGGATGCTTCCTCCAGATATCCCCACAACTTGCACCCTCAGCTCTTCTGGTGTACCTCAGTTCTGTCATCCAGACACTCTACTCTGAACACTTTATTGCTTAGCGTTCCTATCCACTTTCCCACCTTTCTTTTTTCTATATTACTTATCACTGTCTATTATGCTCTGAAACAATCCTCTAATTTATTGCTTCTCTTATTTCCAAAAGAATATTAGCTTCATGAGGGCAGAGATGGGATTTTTGTCTATTTTACTCACTAATGTATCCCTAACACTTAGAATAGTACCTGGCCTATGAACATTCATTCATGACTATTGAATTAATGAATATTGCCCCCCCCCCTTTTTAACAGGGCCTTTCTCCTCCCAACTCAGCATCCCAAGTAACTGGAACTGCAGGCTTGTACAACTACACCTGGCTAATTTATTGTTATTTATTTATTTATTTTGAGTTGGAGTCTCATTCTTGTCGCCCAGGCTAGAGTGTAATGGCACGCTCAGGGCCACCGCAGCCTCGACCTGCTGGACTTAGGCGATCCTTCTGCCTCAGCCTTCCAAGTAGCTGGAACTACAGACGCACGCCACCACACCCAGCTAGTTTTTGTGATTTATTGTAGAGACGAGGTATCACCAAGTTTCCTAGGCTGGTCTCGAACTCCCGGGCTCAGGCAATCCTCTCGCTTTGGCCTCCCAAAGTGCTGCGTCCAAACTGTTATTTTTTTTTTTTAAGAGATGGGATTACAGGCATCCAACCTGTTATTTTTTTTTTAAGAGATGGGATCTCTCTATATGCCCAGTTGGCCTGGAACTCCTGGGCTCAAGCAATCCTCCCATTTCAGCCTCCCAAGTAGCTATGATTACATGCGGGTGCCACTGACACTACGCCCTACCCCAGGCTTTGCTGTTTTCAGCCTCTTTTGATAATTTGGTTTTAAATTTGTCTCACGTCAACAGCATAATAGCTGGATTTTGATTTTGAATACAGTGGCTACCTCTACTCCATTCAAAAGTTATTATTGACTTAGGAGGTATTTTGTTAGTTTTAAGTGCCTCTGGAATTTTGTATTTTGAAATGTTGGTTATATTTAAAAAAGCTACAGTCCAAGTATAGAACTGGAAATTTTCTCCCCACTTCATCTCTATAACCATAATTCTAGTCCCCAGAAATATTGTATTATATATACTGCCAAAACCACTCTCACATAAAATTTTAAATTAGCCAGGTGTGGTGGTGCACCCCTGTAGTCCCAGCTACCAGGGATGCCTAGTTGGGAGAATCTCTTGAGACCAGGAGTTGGAGGCTACAGTGAGCTATGACCATGCCACTGCACTCCAGCCTGGGTGACAGAACGAGATCCTGTTTTAAAAGGGGGTGGAGAGGCATCATTCATGAATTCAATAACCATGAATTAATGTTCATTGCCAACTATGGGCCAGGTACTGTTCTTGGTGTTAGGGATACATTAGTGAGTAAAATAGACAAAAATCCCATCTCTGCCTTTATAAAGCTAACATTCTTTTGGAAAGAAGAGAAACAATAAACACAATAAATTAAAAGATTGTTTTAGAGCATAATATGAGATTATGTTGTATACCTATATTTGTTGTATATATAGTTTACCTTATTTTTATCACTTAATAGAGCTATCTTATTCTTTTTGTATACAGCATTATATTTTATCATATGCATGTACAGTAATATTTTAACTAGTCTCTTATAGATAATCATTTAGATTGATGTTTTAAAATTTCAGGATTTCAACCAAATCACACTCTTACTAATACTTCTGCATTGAGGAATTATAAGTATAGGTTGAGTATCCTTTCTC
This sequence comes from Tarsius wallacei, assembly GCA_963574415.1. Taxonomy (NCBI): domain Eukaryota; kingdom Metazoa; phylum Chordata; class Mammalia; order Primates; family Tarsiidae; genus Tarsius; species Tarsius wallacei. The sequence continues at coordinate 14,946 of CAUYQG010091246.1, read as the reverse complement.
AAAAAAGCTAGAAACCAGAGGTTTTTATTTTAGATTTTTTTGGATTTTGGAATATTTGCATTCTATTACTGGTTGAACATCCCAAATTCAAAAATCCAAAATGAGCCGGGCTCGGTGGCTCAGCCTGTAATCCCACACCTTGGGAGGCTGAGGTGAGTGGATTGCCTGAGCCCGCGGGTTCGAGACCCGCCTGGGCAGGTGAAACCTCATCTCTACAATAAATAAAAAAAAAATTAGCCGGGCGTGGTAGCGCGCGCCTGTAATTCCGGCTACTCAGAAGGCTGAGGCGGAAGGATCGCCGGAGCCCAGCAGGTCGAGGCTGTGGTGGCCGGGAGTGGCTACTGCACTCCAGTCTGGGCGATCGAGTGGGACTCCAACTCAAAAAAAACAAAAAACAAAAAAAAATCCAAAATGCTCATATCAGGGCTCAAAAAGTTTTGGGTCTTGGAGCATTTCAGACTTTCAGATTTGGGATGCCCAACCAGTTTATCAGTGGAGCACATGGAGACTGTCAGCATAAGAATAGCTATTCTACTACTTGGCTTCTAATTCATGGCTGGGGGTTATATAGAACAAACATAACTGTTTACATTAAGTCTGGGGTAAGTGGGAATTCTGCCCCAGGGAATGATTCCTTTTTAGAAAATATTAAATTCAGTGAGAATTTACATTTGTGAAAATTAATTCTTGGAGTTAGGCTGAGAGTCCTGATGTGTAATCGTTTGATTTTCAGATAGGTATTTCTTTGTTTGCCACAAACATTGGCAGTGGCCATCTTCTGGGCCTTGCTGGGATGGGAGCGTCTTCAGGAATTGCTATTGGGGCCTCCGAATGGAATGTAAGTAATACCTTTTGCAGCAATTAACCTCCACCTTTATCGTTGTCCAAATAAAACTTATAAACACATAAACTTGCTTTTGACCTTAAGTAAATATTAAAGACTTCTTGAGAAGTCATGGAGGAAAGGAACCAAGTCTCTGATTTTTCAAAAGGATTTTGCCAGTTTTCCTTCTTCTTAGTAAATCAACAAAGAGACAGAGAAAGACCATAGGAATGTAGTGAATAAAGAACTATTAGGAGACTAGTCAGGTTAGGAAAAGGTCATATTATCATTTAAATATATGTATACATAGATTTATATGCATATATATGTACAGTGAGACATAGATATTTGTACACATATATCTGTATGTGTACAAATATATCTGTATGTTTATGTTCTGTGTTTTGCAGTACATATTGAACATGGGCTCAACCAAGCTCTTTAGGATATTTAACTAGTTACTACATATCTCCTCATTAATCTTCCAGGAATACTGGTTTTAACCACAAACCTTATAAAATATTGGATTATTTACTTAATTTGTAGAGTACATTTTTATAAGAGATAGAATTTGTTCTCCTAAATAATAAATGAATTTTTTAGTCTTAGGTTATGAACCTATCTCTGTATAAATCATTTGGCTTTTTTTGATAAATCAGAAGACTCCATACTCTGAGTGTTATCTTTTTTCTTATAGACTACAAAAAATAAAGAATCAAACCTAATAAGGAGTCCTGCTCTTTATCACCATTTGCCTCAGAATTTTCAAGCATCTTCTCTCTTCATGTATTTAATTAACCTTACTCCTTGTTTGTAAAGAAAGCCAGAGCCTAATTTATTACTTAACTTCAGTTGTATGAAATTTGAGTATAGTTTCTTTTCCTTTTCCCTGAATGATTTCTGATTTTTCTTTTCTTTTTTTAAAAACTATCTTTTAAATTTAATTATAAGTCACCTTCATGCCTGAAAGTAGGGGAACAATAAATTTAAAATAAATACCTTGAATATTGGTTCAAATAACACCCCTAAATTAAGCATGTACCCTTTTATAGGCAAAGATCATGGACCCAGGCCGGACATGGTGGCACACACCTATAATCCCAGCACTTTGGGAGGCTGAGGCAAGAAGATCACTTGAGGCCAGGAGCTCAAGCCAGCCTGAGTTATATAGTGAGACCCCATCTCTACAAAACATAAAAAACATAGCTGGGTGTGGTGTACATGCCTGTAGTCCTAGCTACTTGGGAGACTGAGATAGAAGGATGCTTCAGTCTAGGAATTACAGTGAGCTATGATTGTGCCACTGCACTCCAGCTTGCCAGACAGAGAGAACCCAATAAAAAAAGGGGGAGGGGCAACCCCTTTGGGTCCCCTCCCACTCTGGGAGTTTCTCTGTCCTCTCAATAAATCCTGCTTTCTCACTTAAAAAAAAAAGTGCCTGTAAATTGAGTTCATGTGCTAGAAAGTGTATGCTTGGGCCTTTATTGGTAATTTCCCCAGTAGTGATATACTTGTTAGTCTTAAAACAAATACTAACTGAGTTTGCATCTCATTTAAGAGCTTGGCCTGTAAGGGATCCAGACTTAAGTGTTCTTCTTCATTTCAGGCTATATTTGTGCTCTTTGGTCTTGGTTGGATATTTGTACCTGTTTACATTAAGTCTGGGGTAAGTGTCCATTATCAGTTACTCTATTCTGTACAGTATTCTTTCTGATAAATATTATATGTGTGCTAGAAACGTCTTGGAGACCAAGTTAAACTTTTCAGTCTTTTGATCTTTGTAATGACTTCCCTAAATCCTGAAATACCTGAAACACATCATTCTGTCTTGGGTAAACAGACATCTACAACAGTCTGCTGTTTTGCTCTTGATCTTATGCAGGTGTTCACCTTTTGATGATTTTACAATATTTTAAAACTTTATTTTAAAATATCACTCAGTTAACAAGGTTTGAACAGATGTTTCACCAAAGAAAATATACAAACAGCAAATAATCATATGAAAAGATGCTATCATTAATCATAAGGAAAATACTAATTAAAATAAGATACCAAGCAGAGCAGGCTGGAGGATTGCTTGAGCCCAGGAGTTTGAGACCAGCCTGGGCAACATAGTGAGATCCCCAACTCTTAAATAAATAGAACACCAGTACACACCCTGTTTTATATTCTTTTATGACTGGGTATAGCCACAAGAGGAGACACAGAAGAGGCTCAGGCAAAAAACAGTTTATCATATTCACAGGTCCTAGAGACAGGAGGCATGGCACACCATGCCAAAGGGAAAGATATCAGGTGGTTAGGAGTTGGAAGATGGGACTGAGGGACTGAGGAGTTGGAAGATGGGACTGAGGCCACTTCCTTTACTGGAGTTTCTGTGGGAAAGGCAAGGCAGAGCAGCACAAACAGTTTATTTTGTTACAGCAGTCCTAGCAAACTAACATAAGCAGTAAGTATGAAACAACTTGGGAAACTTAAAACCTTACTGAGAAAATGAGCTATATATAATTTAGAGCCACATGAAAGGTGAAAATAATAAAAGCTATAGATGTTCAGAAGAGGGTGTGTGGTCCCTCTGAAACCCCCAGGTAAGTCTTCATAAAGCAGATGGAATTTGCGTTAGAACTTAAAATAACATGTTTGAGGTTTGTTGATAAGAGCATATGAGGATAGTCAGGACAGGGCCAGTATTCATTGAACAAGCATTTATTCACCTACCATGAGCTAGGCACTGTGGTAGGGTCCAGGAATATAGGGCACAAAGAGGGCATTGTTCCTTCCCTCTTGGGGTACTCAGCCTAAGGCAGTGCTGAAATGGAGCAGCAAGACTGTTTGGGGCACCAGCATGCATGCTGGCAGTGTTGGCACACAGGACAAGTCACAGGGTTATGGAGTCAATTTCTGTCTCCCTTGAACACTGGCTATCATTGTAGCATATGATAAAACACTTGATTTTGCTCTGTGATTATTCCATAAAAGTGATTTGTCATCATTAGCTATTTTCAATTAGCTGAATTTCTTTCTGCATTCTGAAGATTGCACAGGAAGCTGGATTCAAAGCTGTTTGGTGACAATGGTATTATCTCTCCTTTCTTATTTCTCCCATCTTAACAAATGCCAGTGACAGTGACCCCACACCTTATGTTCTTGGGCTACTCCTATCATCAGCCACATCTTTGTAACAACCAGCACTTATGAGAAAGACTCATCCATGTGAGTCTGCCTCTTTTGTACTCACAGTTAATGGTGGCTTGTCTTGTCACTTTGTACAGGTGGTGACAGTGCCAGAATACTTCAGGAAGAGGTTTGGTAGCTGCCGGATTGAGATCCTCATCTCTATTTTGTGTTTATGTCTCTATGTCTTCAATGACATCCCGGTGAGTTATAGAAAAGCCAGCCCAAGAAAGAGAAACAACAAAAAAAAAACAAAAACAAAAAAAAAATCAACAGGTAGGACTCAAGATAATGTTAGATTTATCCCATCAGTTTACTCTGGGGCTCCCTAAATTACTTGTTGGTCTTTGCTGTTTAAGCTAGAGTAGAGGACAAATAGTTTATAATATTTGCAAAAAATAAAAGGCAGAGGCATCTTCCTTACCTCCATAGCCTAGGTTGCAGGTCCCTCCTCTGTATTCCCAAAGAACCTTGGGCTTACCTGTCTCATATCATTAGGTATTGTACTTAAAACAATCCAGGAGTTTCCACCAGCTTTACAAGAAAACTTAAACTCCTAGCTATGACTTGTAAGGGCCATCCTGCCTCTCTGGCCTGATCTCATTTCCTCCCGTTTACTCGATGTGCTCTACCCACATTGCCTGCCTTATTGATTCTCAGATCTAGCAAGCATATTCCCCTTTACACTTGCTCTCTACTGTGTCTGGAATGTTCTCCCAGATTTTGTGTGACTGACTCCCATTATTCCTTGGAGGAGAAATATCACCTCCTTGGAGAGGCCTTCCAAGGATATGCCCAGTTCATCTCTACTCCATTGCTCTGGTTTTGGTTTTTGTTTTTAATGAGAAACATAGTCTTGTTCTGTCATCCAGGCTGGAGTGCAGTGACTGGATTGTAGCTCACTGCAGCCTCCAACTTCTGGGCTCAAGCTATCCTCCTTCCTCAGCCACCCGAGTAGCTGAGATTACAGGTGTGCACCACCATGCCCGACTCCATTACTCTGTTTTAATTTTTTTTGTAATGCATATCATGTGAGTAATGTATTTGTTTACTTGCTTATTATCTGTGTTCCCCACTTCTGTGAAAGCTTCTTGAGACCAAGGGCTTTGTCTGGCTTGTCCACTGTATCATTACCCGTCCCCTGTGCTGAAAACACGTTTAGCACATAAGGCACTCAATAAATGTTTTTTGAATAACTGACTAAGTGGCATTTATCACACTTCATGGAAAATGCCTATTTAGTGGTCTGTCTCCTTCATTAAACATAAGCTTCTTGAGGACAGCAACTGAGTTTTGGTAATTCACATGTCTTCTGAATCAGTGTCTATGAGATGGTTGGCATTCCATAAATATTTGGTGAATAAGTGGATAGGTGAATCTCTTTCCATTGTATCCACAGCTTTGGAGAGCAGAATAACAAAGCAAGAGTTTAGCCACTTAAATTATGTGCAGATGTTTCAAAATCACTGTCAACTAAGCCAGGGGTCAACAAATCCAGTCCGCAGGCCAATCCAACTAATGATCTGCTTGGTACAGCCCTTGAGCTAAATGATTTTACAGTTTTAAAGGGTTGTTAAAAACAGACATGGTATGTGGCAGAGCTTACAGTATTTACCATCTGGCCCTTTACAAAAAAAATTTGCCAACCCCTGAGAAGTGTTTATTGTTGCCTTTTCCCAGTAGCAGACTATTAGAACAACTAACTCTCTGAGCACACTCCCCAAAGTAGAAGAGGCTAAGTTTTGCTAACCGAGTGAACTGGGTTAACTCAAACCCTAAAAGTACTAACTCAAGCCCTAAAAGTACTGAACTGCTGGGGCAAAAGCTTGTGCTCAACAAAACTTCTATAGACCTCACTGGTAACAGAGTGGATGTGCTAGCCAGAGAACACCTCTTGCAGATGGCTTCTGAGGTCAGTTTCTCTCTGGGATCATTGTTGGTTCAGCTGGAAGTGAAAGTGTAGCATGAGTCTGCATTCATTTCAGTTGGAGATCGGCTCTGGCACCATGTTCCTGAGGCTAGTTTGGGGGACAGATGTTTACCCGATCATTCTGATCTTGTTGGCAATTGCTGGGATGTATACCATCACAGGTGAGTTTGCTCTAATTATACAATTACTTATATTGACACAAATGTTCTGCCTCTTTGTGGAGTCCTAGTAGACATTGAGGTAGTGGTCTTCAGCTTTTGTTTTTGCCCTAAATCTGTAGATCACACTGCTGAGGCTTGAGGGGACTGAACAGTGAACGGGACAGTGGCAGTGGTGCCTAAGTGGTATCCTACCACTAGAAATCAGATTGGGTTGGCAGGGTCTTTCCAAAGGGCCTGACAGGGACAATAGAGATTGTGTTTGGGGTGAGACAGGACAGGACTATGCAGGCTACCAGGTAATAGCAGGGGCACAGAAAAGGAATGCAGGGGGAGGCAGCAGCATTAGGCCACCTAGCCAGGTCTTTTGATAGGATCTTTTATGTAGTTATTTCTGTCCTAGGCCGCCTCTACCTAGGTTATGAGAGTGGGAGCTCTTGCCACTTGTTTTTTCCAGCCATAATGCAAATCTTGTATGCTGATTTGTGTCGCTGGCAGTTCTCCAGAGTCCAGGTGGAGAGAAGACTAGGGACAGGAATGTGCTCAATCAGTGGAGTGGAACTGGATTTTTCTTCCCAGAGGACATATGATAATGTTTGGGGACATTTTAGGTTGTCACAACTGGAGCAAGGGCCACTACTAACTGTTAACTGTTGCTTCCAAACTGAGCTTTTGTGATTAAAGATGAATGTTTTGGCTTAAGAAAACTACCAGACTTTCATTCATTCAAAGAATGGGGAAATTGAGTAAAGGGAAATAGAGACCAAAAACAAACAAACAAACAAACAAGTAAAGGGAACATAGAAGACATAGAAGGGAAAGATAAGAGTCCAACAAAAGATCATAAAGGATGTTAGAGAAAGAAAACAGGGTATACCAAAACTAAGCATAAGTAGCTATAAGACCCACTGAATTAAAGGGACAAAAAGTCTGAATGTGAAGATCTGGGGATGGGGAGGCATATATAGAGTAGCTGATGCAGAAGTAACTTTCAGCAGAGTCAAATGTGACTATCTGTCTCTTTGTCTTTGCCCGTTCAGGTGGTTTGGCAGCTGTGGTATATACTAATATATTGCATGTTGGCATTTTATTTCTGGGAACACTCTTATTAACGGTATATGGTAAGTAAAACTTAAGAAGACTGTGCACCATGGGTAGAATCTTTGAATCTAGAGTTGCCTGGGCCATCAGCACCTTTATCTTGCTGAGGAGACTGAGGCCCTCAGAACACAAGAATGTTGTCAAAAATCATGCTAAAAGTTGAGGAGAAGGCCATTGCTTTTCTTAAGTTCTGCCATGCTTCTTTTTAAGCTTTGCCCCCCCCCCAATCTGGCAGAGGTGCATCCCCCTTTTCTCTCTCCTTCCAATCTACTTTCTAAATAAACTGTATTTTCCAGTCCAAGAAAAACAAGTTGGGGCAGAAACTTCCGCACACTTCAGGAGAAAGAAGAGTCGAGGAATGGGAGTGAAAATAACAGACTCCAGGGCTTTGGTACACCACACACATCTTGACCTCTAAATCTTCATCCATGCTCTTCCCTTCTAGTTAGAAGCCCCTCTTCTTTTTGTCCATTCAATTAAGTCCATCCATCAAGGTCAATGGAAGATTCACCCCCAGAGTAGTTATTCCATCATTATTCCGTCAACACACCTTTCTTTTCTGAACTCACCTCACTATCACACAACCTAACATTTTAAAATACATATCTTAATTGTCCATTGATTATTTCACATAAATAAATCATACTCCCCCAGTCCAAAACTTCTTAAGAATCAGAACCATTGTATTTGCTACACAAAGTACAGTCTGATACATTAAGTACAGTCATGCCTCGCCTAATGACAAGAATATATTCTGAGAAATGCATCATGAGGTGACTTCATCATTGTATGAACATCATAGAGTGTACTTACACAAATCTAGATGGCATAGCCTGTTGCTTTTAGTCTGTAAGCCTGTACAGCATGTTACTATACTGATCCTAAGCAATTGTAACACAATGGTGTTTGTGTATCTAAATATAGAAAATGTACAGTAAAAAATGTTATAAAAGATAAAAATTGGTACACCTGTGTAGAGCACTTATCGTGAATGGAGCTTGAAGGACTGGTGGTTGTTATGGGTGAGTCATCGAGTGAGTAGTGATTGAATGTGAAGGCCTAGGACATCACTGTCCACTACTAGAGACTTTATAAACACTATGTAACACTTAGGTTACAATAAATTTAGTTTTAAGGTTTATCTCTTTTTCAATAATAAATTAACCCTAGCTTACTGTAACTTTTTTACTTTATAAAATTTTATAACTTTAAGAAAATTTTTTGACTCTCATAATAACATTTAGCTTAAAACACATTATATAGCTGTACAAAAAATAGTTTCTTCCTTTTTGTCCTTATTCTATAAGCGTTTTTCTATTTTTAAAATGTTTTGGTTTGTTTTACTTCTTAAGCTTTTTAATGAGAAGCAAGGACACAAACACACACATGAGCCTAGGCCTACACAGGGTCAGGATCATCAGCACCACTGACTTCCACCTTCACATCTTGTTCCTCTGGAAGGTCTTCAGGGGCAGTAACATGCGTTGACTCTCATCTACTGTGATAACAATGCTTCTTCTGGAATACCTTCTTTAGGGCCTGCCCAAGGCTCTTTTACAGTTAAGTTTGTTTTAGAAGTAGAAGGAGTACACTCTAAGATAACAATTAAAAAGTATAGTATAGTAAATGCATAAAATAGTAACAGTCATTTATTATCCTTATCAAGTATTATGTACTGTACATGATTGTATGTTGTAGACTTTTCCATGACTGGCAGCACAGTAGGTTTGCTTATGCCAGCATCACCACAAACACACGAGTATTGTATTGCTCTATGACATGAAAACAGCGACAATGTTACTAGATGATAAAAATTTTTCTTTATAATCTTATGGGACCACCATCATATATGCAGTCCATCACTGACTGAAACATCATCATGAGGCATGTGACCATGCTTAATAAGTAAATGCTTATTAAGTTATACAAATGAAAATAATAACTGGTATAAATTGAGTATCAGGTACTATGTGGGCATTTATTTTTTATTGCCTCATTTAGTCCTCATAGTTGCAATGAGGCATAATTACTTTTATTATCTGTATTTTGTAGATGAGGAAACTGAGTCTGCATTAGGTAATTTGCTCATGAGACACACCAAGAGCTGGATCTCTCTAATGGCAAAGCCTAATATGTGAACTAACATATTACACTACCTATAGCAACAAGTAGACTTACCTTAAAATGGAAATTTCCTTCCATAGCTAGGAGTGTGGGCTTAGTAAGGTTGGTGTTACCCACTGTTCCATGTGTCAGAGATTGGTTTTGCAGAAACCTTGGAGGAAAAGCTCTTGACTCAAGTAGTGAAAAATTATTAAAGTGATATGTGGTAAAATGGAAGGATTATGGTTCCAAGGAGCGTGTTGTTGAGCATCATGGAATGAGAACAGATAGAATCAAATAGAATCACACAGTCCTCAGTCTTACCATTCAGTAAGTATTAGTATGTCAACTCAGTACTGTGTTGCTAGGACACAAAACACATGTCAGACATGGCCCAAGGAACTAGATTGTTTTTAAATGCACTGGGAAGCAGTGACCAATTTGACTGACACAACTGTAAACTATTAAAAACAGTAAGCCATTGTGTTTGATTGTTTGCTAGTGTTAAATATTAACATTTTTAAAACCTGCCAAGTCCATCCGAAAGTTGATCGTGGCATCCAAATGAAATAAACTTCAGGAGCAGATAGAATATTCCATTTAATGTTAGCAATTACATCTCTAAATATATATTTTTACTGAGAAATTTAATGGGATTTTAATTGGGGTGCTCAGATTAGTCTTTTTTTATAGCTATTTTAAAGTATTGAAATAATTGTTTTTCAAAAAAAATACAACACCATGTACATCGAAATAAGTGTTATCCTTCTAACTAGCCACTATAGGAACCCATGCACATACAATTTTATTTTTTTGTTTTCAATTTTAGGTAAACAAAAGGCTACAACAAAATACTGATCATCTTCAGTTTCTCAGTTCTACTCCTCAGCAACAACCAGTATGACATGTATTCTTTACATACACAAGCATTTTTATAATATATGAGATATATATTTAACAGAATCAAAACATATAATATCTTACAGCCTGTTTTTCCACCACTGGAACTATATAATAGACAAATTTCTGTGTTAGTGAGTTAGAGCTCTATTGTATCATTTTTGATTTTGTATTTATAATAAAGTTTTTTTCTGAAAAGTGCACAAATCCAAGCATAAAGCCAGATAAAATATCATAAAGTGAACACACAGTGGTTGGTAACCAGCACCAGGTCAAGAAATTATCTTCTTGTTTTCTTTCTTTCCAAACTTTATACTTTCTGTTTCTTTCTTTTGCCTTGTTACACTGGTCAGGACCTTTAGTACAGTGTTGACTTGAAGTGAAGATGGCAGACATCCTTTCCTCATCCCATCCTAGAGGGGAAGCTTTGACTATTTCACCATTGAATATAATACTTGCTTTTCTTCAGGATCAGTGTGACTTGACCTTTTGCATATCTGATTGTGTTTAGTTGGACTTTTTCTCTCTTTTTCTTAGTCTATCTAGTTAGGGGACCATCAATCTTGTTAATTCTTGCAAAGAAACAGCTTTTTGTTTCATTGATTTTTTTGTATTATCTTTTTGTCTTCTATATCCTGAATTTGGGCTTTTATTTTGGTGATCTGGATTATTCTGCTAAAGTTAAGGTTTTGGTGGTCTTGCTTTTCCAGCTTTCTTAGGTGATTTGTTAGGCTGCTAAGTTGTGATCTTTTTATTTTTTTCGTGTGTGTTCATAGAGATATGAATTCCCCTCTTAGTACTGTTTTCATAGTATTCCAGAGGTTTTGGTAAGAGATTTCTTCATTTTCATTTGTTTCCAGATATCGTCTAATCTCTGTTTTGATTTCCATGTTGACCAAAGAGTTGCTTAGCATCATGCTATTTAGTGTCCATGTCTTTGTGGGTTTGGGGGAACTTTGTTGATGTTGATATTTATTTTTATTCTACTGTGGTCTGAGAAGGTGCATGGCATCACCTCCATTTTTGAAGGATGGTTATGCTACATATAAATTCTTAGTTGAAAGATTTTTTTACTTTCAGCATTTTGCACATCATCCCACTGTCTTCTGTCCCCTATTTCTGATGAAAAATTAGCTGTTGATCTTATTGAGAATCCCTTGCATGCAATGAATCACGCCTCTCTTGCTGCTGTTAAGATTCTCTGTCTTTGCTTTTTGACAGTTTAATTTTGAGGTGGTTAAGTGTGGATCTCTTTGAGCATATCATAATAGGAGTTCATAGAGCCTCTTGAATGTAGAGTTGAATATTTTTCATCAAATTTAGAAAATATTCAGCTCTTGTTCCTTCAAGTTTTTTGTTTTTGTTTTTGTTTTTGTTTTTTGCACCTTTCCCTTTTCTCCTTCTGGGACTTCCATTATGCATATTTTGTATGCTGAATGTGTCCCACATGTGTCTTAGGATCTGTTCATTGTTTTTCTTTCTATTCCTTAGATTGTATATTCTCAATTGACCTTCCTTTAAGTCACTATCCTTTTGCCAGCTCAAATCTACTGTTAGGCCTCTCCAGTGAACTTTTCATTTCAGTTATAATTTTCAATTCTAGAATTTCTATTGATTTGTTTCTACAAGTCTACCTTTTTTTCTTTTTTTTTTTTTTTTGGTATTCTCTATTTGGTTGGACATTATTCTCATACTTTCCTTTTTTGTTTTCTTAGTTATTCAAACATGTTTAAAATGGCATATTTAAGTAAGCAAAATCTGGGGGCCACTTACTCAATATTTCAGTAGTGTCGTCAAGTACAATTTATATTCACTGCTTTTCCCCATATATAGACTATATTTACTTATTTCTTTGCACATTGAAACTAGACATTTAAATAATATGTGACTACTCTAGAAATTAGATTTTCTCCACTACCCAGGATTTGTTCTTCTTGTTACTTGTTGTTGTTGCTGCTACTGTTTATTTGCATATTTGTTTGTTTAGCAATATTCTGGAAATAATTACTGTAAAGTCTTTGTTTTTTGTCATGGTGGACACAGAAGTCTCTGCTTAGTTTAATGGATAGTTAATAATTGCTTACAGATTTCCTTAACTCTTTGAAACCAATAAGTCACCCTGTTTTTGCCAAAAGGTAGTCTTGTGTGCAGTTTGAAAACTGTCTTTAACTCAATCAGATACTTAGCAGCAGATTCTTTTTTAAAAAGAAAGAAAAAGACCTGTGAACCAAGAATCTTATATCCATTGAAATCAAGCTCTCCTTAGCCTTTCCTTTCCACTCTTCAGAGCCCCAAGGTCAGCCGTAAGTGAGAGCTTAGAGTTTTCCCCACCTAAACATATTCATAAACCTGGGCATGTGACACATCTGCCTTTGACAAATTACCCTGAGAAAAAGGTTGTTTGTACTAAGCAAGTGCATTTAAAACACCATCAGAGTTATAATATTTTGTTTCAGTTGTCAAACATAAACTAGAAAATTTAAGAGGAGAAGAAGTGTCTGCTGTATTGAATCACATTTTTAATCATCATGTTCTTATTCCCTGTTTGACATTCCCAGATTTCTCCTTTTATCATTTCCTGTTTAGAGAACTTCCTTTAGCCAGTTTTTTAGGGTAGATCTGCTGGCAATAAATGCTCTTGCTTTTCTTCATCTTTATTTTTTCTTTTCAATAGAGCCATGATTTTATCATGTTGCCCAGGATAGCCTTGAACTCCTGACCGCAAGGTAATCTTTGGTCTCCCAGAGTGCTGGGATTCTAGACATAAGCCACCACACCCAGAAAGTTTTTCTTCATATTGAATGTTTTTATTTCCCCTTCATTTCTGAAGGTATTTTCACTGGAGATAAGATTCCGGGTTGACAGTTCCTTTTTCTTTTTTTTTTTTCACTTGAAAAATGGTGAGCTACTTCTTTCTGGTTCCAAGGTTTTGATTTTGCTAAATCTACTATTATTTGAATTGCTTTTCCCTCTGAATAAGGAGAAATTTATCTTCTGTTGCCTTCAAAATTTTTTCTATCTTTAGTTTTCAGAAATTTGACTAGGATATGTCTTGCTGTGGACTTCTTTGGTTTTACCCTGCTTGGGGTTTAGTCAATTTTTCAAACTTTGTAGGTGTGTGGGCTTTGCCAAATCTTGGAAGTTTTCAACCATTATTTCTTGGAGTACTTTTTCAGCCTTATCTTCTTCCTCCTCTCCAGGGATGTTTATTTCATTTTTAAAATATGCTGAGGAGTCAGAAAGATGGCAGCCGAGCCAGTCAGACTATGTGAGTCCCTGTGTAAGTGAGTGAGTATATGGAAAATTTTATGTATGTGCTGGTAAGCGAGTGGGCCTGTGAGTGGCTGACTGAGTGTGGGCTAGGGAGCTAGTAGCCAGGGCTCTCCTTGTGCAGCGGCTGGTGCCACAGTGGCTGGGCTTGGACCCTCGCGATTCCCAGGACACAAAAGCCAAGCAACATTTTCTCTTTCTTTTTCTTTTTTTTTTAAATCAACAAACTCTCCCTGGGAAGAAAATTCTGGGAGAGACCATCTAAGTGGGGCTGGTGAGTGGGTGGCCAGGCCCCTGGTGCAACAGCTGGTGCTGCAGCTTCTCTACTTTGTCCCTGGCTCTTCCCAGGTTGCAGAAGCAGAGCGCCATTGTTTTTTTTTTTAAACGGACAGAAGCTTTCCTTTGAAAAAGCGGTAGGGAGAAACTATCACCCCAGGCTCTCCCTCACCACTGAAGCAAGAGAGAGACTGCTGGTTCCTGGCTTTGCTTCACCACTTCAGCACCTGGCAGGGCTCTGGCAGGGGCTGCATGCGGAAGGAGTACAGAGGCAAGTTCCCACGGAAGAGGACAAGAGAGGCTCCCCACCACCATCTTTAAGGCAGGGCAGGAAAATTCTCCAACTTGCTCACCACAGAGCAACAGACCCGATCTCTGTGACTGGCAGATCAACTACTCAAGGGTTGATCGTGACCCCGAGGGAATATCCTGAAAGCACAAACTTCAGAGGGACCTGACAAGTGCTAAGTCTCAGGCGCCCCCACCCCCGCCACCCTGATCCTGACAAAGGGTGTGACCAGAAAAAGATGAAGAAGACCTCCAAAGAGATCAGTGGTGAGTCTGGGGCTGACCCAACCCCTTCCTCCCCAGCAATCTTCTGAACATTAGACCCACACAGCTGGAGCAAGACTGAGAGGGACAAACCCAGGCAGAGCCTGGACGTCAGTCACAATAGGAGAACTCCATTCCAGGCCTGGCTGGGGCACCCCCTGCAGGTGCATACCTGGGGAAGAGACAATCCCGCACCTCCCCACTGGAGGGGATCTCCCTGACCATACAAGAGTGGGAGGGGAGGACTGCAGCCCACTGCCCTCCCTCCCTCCCTGCTACAGACACTGGGAAGAGGGTGAAAGAGGCAGAAGCTCTGCAGGAGATAGCACAGCAGATGAGAGGAACAATTACAGAAACGGCCACAAGAAGGCAGGGCTTTTTTTCTTTTTTTTAATTTTAAATTTTTAAATTTTCTTTTGCCTGTTTGTTAGTTCATCTAGTCTTAAAAATATTTTTCCTTTGTGCATGGATGTGTATGTGAGGCCTTGACCTGCATCTCCCCCACTTTTTTCTTTTTCTTACTTCTTCTGTTTTTTGTTTTCTGTTTATGTGTGTATGTGAATGATTGTTTATATTTCAGTTTTTTTGTTTTGTTTTGTATTTGCTCTTTTGTTCTTCTCTTTTTTTAAATTTTTTATTTTAAGGTGTGTGTGAATATA
>CAUYQG010091245.1:0-93754 GCA_963574415.1 Tarsius wallacei | reverse complement strand
TTCCATATGACCCAGCAATTCCCCTATTGGGAATATACCCGGAGGAACTCAAATCATTCTACAGAAAAGATACTTGCATACGTATGTTTGTTGCAGCTCTATTCGCAATAGCAAAAACATGGAACCAACCATGCTGCCCATTGAAGTTGGACTGGATAAAAAAAATGTGGTATATATACACAACGGATTATTATGCAGCCATAAAGGACAAACATATGGACTTCACAGCAACTTGGATGGATTTGGAGTCGATCATACTCAGTGATCTATCGCAGAAACGAAGAACAGAGTACCATATGTTCTCACTCATAAGCGGACATTAAACAATTATCATAATACTATAAGAAAGGGATTGGCAGTAGCGGGGAATTGCCAAGGGAGGGGGGTTGGGATTGACAGTTGAGGGAAACTGCCACGGGAGGTAGGAGCATACCTCATCAGCAAAGGTACTTGCACAATCAACATTTGTATACCTAACCCTGAATTGTACTCCACAGCTTTAAAATAAAAAAACAAAAAAACAGAAATAAAAATGCATTTTTAGAAAGCTTCTTGTAGGGGCTAAAACACCCTGGCACCCATTAGATATCTATCTTTGTAGCCTAAGAAGAGAGCAAACGCTTATCAGAAGCTGCCAGCTTCATCCTTTTTGGAAAAGTTTGGGCTAAAATATTTCAAAATTCAAGGGTAGTGAATGTGGTTGGACAGTATAAAGGCCCACGACCCAAAAATTGGCAAGAGAATAAAATCCAAGCAATACATAGTAGTCCCTTATAATGAGTTGTAAAAATAGTACAATGCTTTGCACCATGGGATTTTTCACACCCTCCAGGGAGATTGCCAATTACTTTCAAACATGGTAAATCGAAGTTGGTTATCCATCCCCTTTCACAGACCTTTCTCTTGTCGCTTCTAATCTCACCCAGATGTGGCAAGACTATCAAAGATCGGGTTGGACACACTTGGCCCTTACGTGATAAGAAAGCAGAATTTTAAAATTTTTTTCAATTTCTGCCACCTACTGGCAACCGGAAGTGATAGAATTGAGGGAAGGGTGATCACACTTCCTGGTTGAGGCTGAGTGTGGTCCTGGTCTGGAGGATAGTTAATGACCACATGCTTTCACTGGTCTTCAGCAAATGTAGCTGATTCAGTGAGGAAACAGTGTGGACCGAGTTACTTGCAGGCTAGTTTCCAGGCCCCGGAGCAACTCTAACCATCTCTACCTGGTAAGCCTGATGACAACCTAAACTTGGCATTCTGGGATCCCCTTCCCCCGTGGGGTGACTCATATGGCATCAGTGTTGTCAAGCCGGTGCACAGACGGCTCTGTTGTTTGCACACATGTTGCATAACCTTCAGAGGCAAGACCAGTACGCTTCTAGGTGTAATTCTAGAAGGCAGATAGTATGTGTTCATGGACTGTGCAAAATGAATCTGAATATCGAATTGAATGACATCTGGAATACATTCTGGAAAGTTCTTAGCAGAAGAATATGTAATGGTTTGGGATTGCCACCCTGGTGCATACAGCCAGGGCAGAGGGGGAAAATCTTTCAGCTTGAATTATCATCCAGTTTCTGATGTTAATTTTGACAACCTAAACCTAAACTGGGTTCTTGGATAATCGTCCCAAATCCATCCTTTTATAAAATAACCTACATGCAGCATCATCTTTGTCTTAACCTTGTAACTCCCCTGGTCCTGTTTTGTCATTTCTGGGTGTGCCGAACTTCACTTCAAAGAGTTCATTTCATTCCAAGGGGCAGCCAGGGGGGGATCAAAGACTTTCCTTCATTTTGCAAAGGCCAGACTGGAGAGTTTATTACTTGGGTCAGCTTCTCTTTGAAGATTGCTATCTGTCGATGTGAAACCCGAGTCCCAAGAAGGGCAGATGAGAAAAGCTTTGGGGCAGCCACCAGACAGGAAGGTGTCATTTATACCAAGATAGGAAAGTGCGTCAGGGATGCTGGAGAAGATCAAAACGTTGAAGGTGCATTGGACATATGGCAAAAAGGAGTGACCATCTGGAAAAGTGGATATTGTAGTGGGCAGGCAACCATCAAAAGGAGGGGAAGGAAAGAAAGAGAGAGAGAGAGAAGGAAAGAAAAAAAATTAAAGGCCAAGAAATCCATTGAGTGATAGGCCAGTGAACATGTTTGAAAAATAAGGGCTGCTGTGATTTAAAAAAAGCAAAAAACAAAAAACCCCAGCTCTTTGGCCCAGCCATATTACATTTTCTTTAGTTCTGCAGATGTGGTATGCTCTCTAGTTTCTATGCCTTCATGCATGCCCTTCTCTCTGCTGAAACGTTGCTCGGTTCCCACCCTCCCCTTATTTTCTTTTCACGAAACTAACTCCTCCAACATATTGTCCAGACCTTGGCATAAGTTCCTCTTCTTCGGGTCCATTTGGGGAAATTCTTTCTAGACCCGAGTTCCTCAGGTCCGTTTGGGGAAGTTCCTCTAGACCCAAGTTCCTTCCCCTGGTGTTTTGTACGTGTTAGCACTGATATGGGACAGTTCTGAGTGTGTGCCCTTTTTACATAGTTTAGAACATACATACAAATTAAATATATATCAAATTTTGGGGAACCTCTGTGTACCTCTGAAGACCCAAGTGGAATACTTTCGCTATTACAGGACTTCTCGTATGTCCTCTTATTGTTTACCACCTTTCTTTTTTGAGAGGCCCCTGCTCAGGGATGGTGGGACCTTGCCCTTCCTCACGACTACAGCCTCCGCACCTAGCACAATACCTGCAACGTGGTAGGTTGTTAATTCTCACTTCTGGAATAAGTGAATGAGTAAAACAGCTTGAGGGGACCAGCCAAGCTATTCCTTGTGAAAGAACGTTTTATCAGTTTGCCAGTTCTGAGACAACGTCTTTTGCATGGAGCGAGCAGAAATGAAGACTAACACCATCTTGGTGCCCCACACTTCGCAACTGCAGTCAAAGACACCGGTCATTTTAACAAATCATGACTGTCCTCTCTTCCTTCCAACTGGAACAAGACTGTTCCTTCAAATGAGGCATATATGTCTTCTTGGCATATAGTTGGAATTGCATGACCCCAAATCCTATCATCATGTCAATCAGGTTAGATAAGAGGATCCCAGGCATCTTCTCCAGAAAATATACCTTATTTTCAAGTGAAAGCTCTCCTTTAAACCCCAACCAAGTGAGCAGATATTCTGCTAGTGTGGCTTTCTATTAAAAATTCAGATTAAGCCGGGCGCGGTGGCTCAGCCTGTAATCCTGCGCTGTGGGAGGCTGAGGTGAGTGGATTGCCTAAGCCCGCGGGTTCAAGACCCACCTGGGCAACTTGGCGAGACCTCATCTCTACAATAAATCAAAAAATTAGCTGGGCATGGTAGCGCGCGCCTGTGGTTCCAGCTACTCGGAAGGCTGAGGCGGAAGGATTGCCGGAGCCCAGCAGGTCGAGGCTGCGGTGGCCGGGAGCGGCCACTACACTCCAGTCTGGGTGACAGAGGGAGACTTCAACTCAAAAAAAAAAATTCAGATTAGATCGTTGACTGATTTCAAGGTCAGCAAGAAGAAGGTGGGTTGAAGCACTGGTGTTTTGCTGTGTGTCGGCACTGATATGGGACAGTTCTGAGTGTGTGTCATTTTTACATAGTTTAGAACGTACATGCAAATTAAATGTATATCAAACTTTGGGGAGCCTCTGTCTACCTCTGAAGTACACGTATGAAAAACACCTGTGAGTCAGGCACAATTCTAAATGTTCTGCCCTTGTCAATGCTTCTATTCTTCAGAGCAATCCCAAGAGGCAAATACAAGTACCTGGTTTTATAGATAAGGACACTGAGGCATTAAGAGGTTAAATAATCGACAACTTATAGCAAGTAAGGGATGTGGCCAGAATTCAAAGGCAAAAGTCTGGCTCCATTATCCATTTTTTTAAACAAATGTTTATTGAGTGTCTACTATGTGCCATGCACTGTTTTAGGCTGCAGGCACAGAGTAATGAATAAAATAGGCAAAAATCCCTGTTCATGGAGCTTCCTGTCCTGTTGGCACTTCCATGTCAGTATCCTCAGTCTTACCCACTACTATCACACCCCTTCTCTAATGGGTTATCCTGAGCTCTGTGGGAGAAGGGCTGGGAGGCCAGAGAGCCAGTCAGGAAGAGGGTCCTGGGCTGGATCAGAAATGTGAGTAGGAGTTGGCAAAGAAGGCAGGGGGAAGGGCACCCACAGGCAGGGAAAGCAGAAGGCAGTCATGGAACCAAGTGTCCTCAGTGGTAGAATTTGGACGTTTGTCCTCTCAAGTACCATGTTGAAACATGTTCCCAGTGTTGAAGATGGGGCTTGGTGGGAGGTGGTTGGGTATGGCTTAGTGCCATCCCAGTGTTAATGAGCGAGTTCTTCGCTCTATTAAGTCGTTTATGCAAAAGCTCGTTGTTTAGCAAAGCCTGGCGCCTGGGTGTGATGGCTCACTCCTGTAACCCCAGCACTTTGAAAGACTGAGGTGGGGGAGGATCGCTTGGGCCCAGGAGTTTGAAACCAGCCTAGGCAACAGAGTGAGACTCATCTCTACAAAAAAGTTTAAAGAATTGACCTGGCTTGGTGGTTTCCACCTCTAGTTTCAGCTACTAGAGAGGTTGAGGTGGAAGGATAGCCTGAGCCCAGGAGATCGAGGCTGTGGTGAGCTGTGATTATGCCACTGCACTCTAGTCTGGGTGACAGAATGAGACTCCAACTCAATACATACATTCGCCATGATTAAAAGCTTCCTGAGGTCTTACCAGAAACAGATGCCAGCACCATGCTTCTTGACTAACCTGCAGAACCGTGAGTCAAATGCACCTCTTTTCTTTATGAATCACCCAGCCTCAGAAATCCCTTTATAGCAACGCAACATAGACAAAAATACACTCAGCCTCATCACCACTCTCCTCCTCATTGTTTTAGTCCAGCAAAGGGGGCAAAACCATGCCTGAAATGGACTGCTGGGGGCTTTTTATTTTATAGAGGTTAGTCCTCAACTGGCCTTGAAGTTCCTTCTTCTCAGTCTCTTTGCTGTTGCCCACCATCGTCCCTCTCTCTGCCTCCTACCTCCTCCCAGCTCCACTTTGGTGTCCAGCCGGATCAATTTCCCCAACCCTTGGTCTTCCTGCTTCTCTTGCAGCTTGTGGCCTGGATACGATTCTCTCCATACTCGCGCATGTGTTCTCCGATTAGTATGACTTCACTCATTTCTGTAACACTTATTGAGTGCCTACAAGGTGCCAGGCATTGGTTCTAGTGCTGGGACCCAGAAGAGATTGAAAAATGGCTCCCCAAATAGACCCACATACTAAACCCTGAACTCTCTGAGCGTTACCTTACATGGCAAAAAGAAAACAGTAGATATGATTAAGATAAGACTCTTGGGATGAAAGGAGTATCCTAGAATACCCAGGTGAGCCTTAAATGCCACCGCATATATTCTTATAACAGAGAGACGGGAGGCGGCGGGGGGAGGATTTGACACATGTGGAAGAGAAGGCAATAGGAAGTCAGAGTAGAGAGAGATTGGAAGATCCTGGCCTTGAAGACTGGAAGTGATATAGCTGCCAGCCAAGGAATGCCAGCAGCCACCAGAAGCCGGAACAGACAAGGATTACCTTCTCTCTGAGAACCTTCAAAGAAAGTGTGGCCCAGCTATCACCTCAATTTTGGACCCAGTGATACAGACTTTGGACATTGAATCTCCAGAACTGTGAAGGAACACATTTCTATTGTTTTAAGCCACCAATTTGTGGTAATCTGTTGCAGCAGCGTCAAAAAACGAACACAGCACCCTCTCTCTGGATACTTCCTGGACTGCCCAAGGCATTCCCTTGGGTTCCCAGAGCATCCTATAGGAGGCAGAATTCAAATTTTAAAAAAAGAAAGAAAAATTATCTTTTGGGAGGGCTGGACTCTTGTAGTACAGGCTTCCCCTCACTAGGTGCATATTCTTGGAACCCATCAGCATCCGTGAACCAGCTAGAGTTGTTGTAAGAGGCAGCATTCGGTTTCAGTGATTTTTTAAAATTCTTTTAATGAGTTTGCCCATTTCATGATGGGTGATTTACGAGCACACCTGCCCACACTGCGCTGAGTATTCAGCAGTTTTTGACCAAAAATAGCATGACCCCTGCGCTCCGTCGTCCCGATTTACCTGATCTCACCCTGTTTGTTTGTTTGTTTCCCCAGATGAAAAAAGTCCTCAAAGGGAAATGTTTTGCCCATGTGGAAGAGGTGAAACAAAAAATGGCAGAAGCAATAAAAAGCATCAAAATTGAGGCGTTCGCAAACTGTTTTGAGCAGTGGAAAAAGCCTCTCCTCAGGTGGATTGCATCAAAAGGAGAGTACTTTGAAGGTGACTGAAATTTAAACATGTAAGAATAAATACACAATTTTTTTAAGGAATACATTCTGGCTTTTGGGATTCCCCCCTTGTATTTTCTCTATCAGGCAATTTACCACACTGCATATTAACTGCCTGTTTCTGTGTCCTCCATTAGAACAGAAACTCTCTGAGGGCAGATACTGTACCCTCCTCATCTTCACATACCCTAGCATTTCATATAGTTCTCGCTATGTGAAAAATAGATGCTCGATATATTTGCGTCCACATGAATAAATATACTATGAGGGAGAATTTTAGTAATTAATCTTTTTTATATGTGAGAACATTTTCTTTTCAAGTGGACTGTGAGAAACCATGGCTTGTGTCATCTGTGGTACAAAGCCCAACATGGTGCCTTGCTCCTAGCGAAGGAGAACACACAAGGTTCATCTCTCATGATTACTAATGGCTGCCTGGATACCAATGAAATAGGGCACCTTGAGCAGCTAATAATGTCTGCCGTGGTTGCGGCAGTAGGGAAGGGACAGTCCGTGGACACATACTTTGCCATTCCTGACCCAGTTCTTATCCACGTATAAGGTCTCTCCTGTCTTATCACATAACAAATGATGTTGCTGCCCTCCAGAATCTTTGAACTGAAGTTTAGCATTCATAACTCATTCGTGGCAGTCCTGTCTCCTTGTATTCTTAAGTTCTTGCAGTGAATACCAGCCAATGTGGGTGTCCATCTTTCTTCCAACATTTTCAGCACCAAATTCTGCTCTGGGTGCTGGAGCGATGAAGTTCCTGCCCTCAGAAAGGTCTAAAGACTAATAGAGAAGACACACATGCTTAAATCCAGGTCAGCAGTGTAAGAGGGGCTATAGTGGTGGTTTACGAATGGTAGAGTGTGATTATACTCGAGTGTCTTAGGGGGAAAGAAGAGCCAAACCTTCAGGCAAAGACCTTGGATTAAACTTGGAAACTGACTCTTGAGACATTGACTGAAGGGAGGGGGAGAAGGAGGAAGCGTGTGACTCAGTGGCTCTCCGCCTTCAGCTCTGGGTCCCAAGGGAGGCCTGGGCTGTCTGGCTGATTTTGCAGTGAGCCTGGTCAAAATTTAGCATTTCGGTCACTCCCTGTCCCCTGAGCAGCGCTCCGGAAGCAGGATCAATAGGGAAACATCGTCAGCAGCTAAAGGATGCTATAAATCTTTTCAACCCTGAACAGATTTGGGAGGGAACTGGCAGAGGCTCTGGGAGGGGCAAAGTTTGGGGTTCCATTCTAATGCACACGTTCTGCTGCCAAGAGCTGTGCCTTCAGAGAAAGACAGCAGGAAGTTGGTGTTGGTGATTTTCTACTTTCTGTAGACCAAGGGGCAGAAATCGATGCCTTCTCAGACAGTTCTAAAAATGCCCTCTTCTCTCAGTAGGTGTTGGCCAAGAACATGCCATGCATATGCCGAGGTGTTAGATGCCGACACAAAGGTAAATGTATACCCCACCCACACCCCTGACTCACCAAACCAAATCCAGTGATGTGGGGAAGAGGACATGGTCCATGCAACAAAAATGATCTGTGGTAGAGTCTAGCATCTCAAAAGCTGTGTGATCTGAGCCAAGTCCCACCACTGCTCTCAACTTCAGTTTCCTTCATCTGTAAAAAAAAAAAAAAAGCCTAATACTGGCACCTACATCACTGAATGCATGTGAGGAGATAAAGGTACTTAGCTTGGAAGGTAATTAATGTTAATTACAAATAACTTTTACTGGGGAGTTAAGGCATGCAGAACTGGAAGCACCAGCTTCAGCTTCGCATGGGGACAGACAGTCTTGGAGGCTGAGAGCTGATCCACCGGGGTATGAGTGGAAAGCAATCTTGGTTCCTATCTGCCGCTCCTTGCTCATTTATTCAGCAAACATTTACTGAGCTCCTAGAAGGATCCAGGAGCATGGCTAAGTCCTGGCATCCTTCAGGGGATCAAGCATTTCTGGCTATACTTTCAGTTCTGTGAGGGCAAGGACCACGTCCCAGTGGTTCACCAATGTAACTCTAGCACCCAGCACAGTTAGGCAGAGGTAGGTTAAAGGTGTTGAGAAATTATCTCTTTTTGAGAAATGGGTCCTTAGAATTTAACATATGTATGGCGTATGTCTGATATTTTATCGTAGGTATATAATGTGTAAACGATCAAGTCAGGGTGTTTGGGGTATTCACCACCTTGAGAACTTACCGTTTCTATGTGCTGAAAACATTTCAAGTTCTCTCTTCGAGCTACTTTGAGATACTTTGTTTGAATAATTATTTCTTAATGAGAACAGAAGATGTTTAAGAGTTCTTTTTAATCTATGGGGGACCATGCTCACTACTTGGGTGACGGGCTGAATAGAAACTCAAACCTGGTGGCTCAAGCCTATAATCCCAGCACTTAGGGAGGCCGAGATGAGGGGATTGCCTGAGCCCAAGGGTTTGAGAACAGCCTGGGCAACTTGGTGAGACCTTGACTCTACAATAAATCAAAAAATTAGCCGGGTATGGTAGCATGCACCTGCAGTTCCAGCTACTTGGAAGGCTGAGGCAGAAGGATCGCCAGAGCCCAGCAGGTCAAGGCTGCGGTGGCTGTGATCATGCCACTGCACTCCAGCCTGGGCGACAGAATGAGACTCCAACTCAGAAAAAAAAAAAGAAGCTCAAACCTCACCAGCACAGAATATGCCCATGTAATAAGCCTGCGCACACTCCCTGAATCTAAAACAAAATGAAATGTAATAATAAAAATAATCCCTATCAAAAACTACGCATGTCTGAATTAGGTAAATACTTCCAGATGGCTCCCCCCAGCCACTATGCCCCGCCACGCCCCATGAGCACTAGATATGGGTCCTGTAGTCCTTGTCTCCACCTGCACATGGGACTTTGCAGCTTCCTAATCACTGCCAGTCCAAAAATGGATGAAGTGACAGCTCATTTGTTTCGATTTGCATTTTTGTGATGATTGACATATTTGAGCAACACTTCACATGCTCACCGACCTTTTGGGTTTTTTCCTTTCAGGAATTGCCTGTTCACGTCCTTTGCTCAGTCGACTTCTGTGTATAGATTCCAAGTCGATTCTCAAATGTGATCATAAAGTCGTTGCCCATGAGTAGTCCCTGCTGTTATTTGTAGTGGCAGGAAACTGGAGACTATCACTCAGCAAGTTAATGGTAAAGGTGGAGAGTTCACACCCCGAGGTGTGAACAGTTCCAAGAGATGAACTGGATGCATGGGTAGCATACAGATGATGCCCAAAGACATAGCGGTGTGTGCTAAAACAAACAAAATGAGATTTACAAAGCAATAGTATTCAGATGGAAATTACATGGCCAATGCATATAAAACATCCATGGGTGTGAGCATGTGTGTGTGCATGTGAGTTTGTGTATTTACATTACAGACATGTGTGTATATCTATTACAGATCTTGCTGTATGGCCCCAGGCTGAAGTGCAGTGGTGAGATCATAGGTCACTGCAGCCTCCAGCCCTTGGACTCAAGCAATCTTCCCACCTCAGCCCCCCAAGTAACTGGGGCTGTAGGCGTGTGCCACCTTGCTCAGTTGATTTTATTTTCTGTAGAGACAGGTTTTTGCTTTGTTGTCTAGACTGGTCTTGAACTCCTGGCCTCAAGTGATCCTCCTACCTCAGCATATGTATGTTTTTAAAGAACATATTAAACACATTAGAGCAACTGTTGGAAGCAGGCGGTGGTGGCAGGGAATAGGAGTAAAGAACAAGGAACAAAAATTAAAAAGATGTAAATTAAATAAGAGAAAGGGCCTTGCACAGTTCAGCAATAATTATATGTCAAGAACTGACAAGTGTAAGAAATTCAATCCTCTGCACCTGAGGTCTGATAATAATAAAAAGTAATTAATAATCATAAATATAATGATGTACTAGGATGCTTTACATTTCTGTGGTTCTTTCAAAGTGTTTCATAGCTCTTTTATCTGATGATGGTAGCAAGCAGCCCCATAGGGAAGACAGACATCCCTATACCTAATGCAGAGAGCAGGACATGCAGACTGAGAGAGATTGATTTTGCCAGGGAAGATGCTAGGACCCGGGAGCCTCCTCTCCTCTCGGAACTTGCCTTCTTTCTGCAGCAATGGATTGGTCACTAGGCTCCCTGAAGGCTAGTGAAATTTGAATAAAGCCCTTCATTTATCTTCACATTCCTTCCTACCGGGGGTTTTTTTAGCAGGCTCCCACTTTCCACTATGCTGGGCTTTTACCGCTGTTCACACATAGGGCTCCCATTGACCCTGGCTCTCTCCCTAATTGAGCCCAAGGACTAAAGCATCCTTTACAATAAGCACTTCTTTGTAATAGACAGATTTCCTGGACCCATAAAACAGCTTTTAGGAAAGGCGAGCTGTATTTAAGGAAGACATTAATATAGTGCCACAAAATGAGGTTTGCCGACATATGACTCTCTGAATAATTTACTTTAAATAAATTAACACTCGAATTTACATTTACCTTTGAAAGTCCAATTTACTGGAGACACGAGGATGGGCTCCCTGGAGAACAGAAATAATGAAAAACGCCAGTCTTTGTTTGACTGCTTTGCTAAAAACCATCCTGATGAAATGGCTACTTTTTCTGGAGAAACTTCCTTCTCATTGACACACAGACCCATTCACTGAAGAGCTCCCCATTTTCACAGCAATCCTTTTGCGTGCCAGCAAGGTGAGCTTGGCACCCAGACAGGGCATGGCACAGGTGTTAGCATGGAGAAAAGGAAAGCCAATGTAAACAAAAAGTTAGGAAACATCATCTTTGGGTTTGACGGCTCACACCTGTAATCCTAGCACTCTGGAAGACTGAGGTGGGAGGACTGCTTGAGCCCAGGAGTTTGAAACCAGCTTGAGCAATAGAGACCTCATCTCTACAAATAATAATAATAATAATAATAATCTGGTGTGGTGGCATACACCTATAGTCCCAGCTTCTTGGAAGGCTGAGGTGAAAGGATCACCTGAGCCCAGAAGGTTGAGGATGCAGTGAGCCATGATGGCACCACTGTACTCTAGCCTGGACAACAGAGTAAGGCTCTGACTCAAAAAAAAAAGAAAAAGGCATCATTATCATGATGAAATAGCCAGAAGCTATTGCTAAATTATTTGCATGTATTATCTCATTTAACCCTTGAAAAAAAAAAAAGCCCCACAGAGCTGGATATCTTATTAACCCCTTTTGATAGGTGAGGAAACTATTACTTAAATAGTCAGTTAGCTCACATAGCTAGTGAACTGTGGACCTAGCATTCAAATGTGGACATCTTATTTCAGAGTCCACACTTAGATTTTTCTTTTATATAATTGTCAAATTATTAGCAAAATTTTAAATAATCATATTTGTATGATCATTATAAAAGATTGGGGGGAAAACAGCAAAAAAAGAGAGAAAGAAACAGGAAAAAAAATTACCCCTCCCCTTAGCACGCAGGGGTCATTATGATCCAGGGGCTACTCAGGGGTCATTATTTTGGCATTGTCTTTTCTTGTGAGAGGACTTGATTTCTGTTTTTCGGAGACTGAGAGCATGTCTCTGTGCTTTAGGAACAAGGAACAAGGGTGGGTAGGCAGTGCCTTGTACCGAGGAGGAAGATAAAGCAGCGGCCTCTTGGCCCATGGAGATAGATGACAGTGTGAGCCGTGCCTGTCCCTTCCAGCTGGCGCCTGACCAGAGACGCTGATGAGCACAGCGGGATGCCCCGGGCACATGTGGCTCTGTAGCATATGCTTCCCTGGGCCTGTCATGAGGTCCCTCCTCAGCCCTGGCCGGTGGAAGAACAGGAACCAGGAAGCCACCCAAATCCCGGGGATGGAAGACGTGCCCGCGGTCAGCAGATGCTCGCCACCCCAGCAGTCCCTGGCCAGCCTTTGCAGGCTGTGGCAAGGGAGCTTCGAATTAAGCACCGTCCACACTCGCACCATCCACAAACACACATCCACACGCACACATATGTGCTCCAGCTGGAGAATACATGGATGAAGAGCTGGGGCTTTGGAATCAGAACTCGAGTCAAATTCTGGCTTCTCCCCATTGGAACGATGTGAATCGTGGCCGATGGTTCCACCTCCCAAATTCCCGTTTTCTTGACTATGCAGAGCGCAGCCGTGAAGCGTGTGGGCATCCGAATGCATTTTCGAATCCTAGTTCCACCACTGGGTGGGAAAATGACCTAACTTCTGTCTCCACTTTTTTGTCATAAATTAAATAGGAAGAATGACACCCACTACACAGGAGAAGATGAAATGGGGTATTATTACATATAATGTGCCCAGTGTAAATATCTGGAAAACATTGTTGCTTTTGTTATGACTATGAAAATGGGAATGATTATAGGGTTTGCCTCGTGATACGTTAAAAGGATTAATTGAAATAATATAAAATAAGCACTTTAAACACGTATTTACTTGGAAGGATAGTTGCTTGGGACAAGCACCTTGAAGCTGTCCCTGATTCCCGTTTTTCCCCTCCTAAAATTATTCTACCAGCAAATACTGCCAGTTCTACTGTCAAAAAATGTCCTGAATCCAACCACTTCTCACCTCCTCCCCTGCTATACCCTAGTTCATATCACCACCATTCTCACCAGGATTATTTCCAGTGTAGCCTTCTAAATGACCTTCTGACTTCCATCCTTGCCCTCATACGGGCTATAGTCAGTACAGCAACCTTTCATTTAAGGTTTTTAAAAAATCTTTTAATGTTTTTACTTTTCATTTAGGAATGCTGGATTTCAGAAAAGTTCCAAAAAGAGTACAGAGAGGCTCACGTGTCTCCTGGACCCAACTTCTAGCGCGATGATCCAAGCCAGTTAGGATACGCATGTAGGCGCAATCCTGTTGACCGCAGTTCTCATCCAAAACTCCCCACGTCTCCCGAGGTGGTGTGTATCTGTGTATTTATTGTCCTGGATGTGATCCAAGCTCCCACGTTGCATTAAGTTGTTACCTCCCTAGTCTCCTCCAGTGTGTAACAATCCCTGAGTTCTTTCTTTAATAATCTTTGGATGAGTATTGGCTAGTCATTTTGCAGATAGTCCAGCGGTTTGGGTTTGTTTGATGCTTTCCCACGATGAGTTTGAGGTCACACCTTTTTAGCAGGCATGCCACAGAGGGAGTGTCGCGATGGTCTTAGGGTACACCATGTAGGGAATATAGGAAAATAGTATTGGCTATAAAGGGTTACTGTGATAATTAAATGAGGTAATGTGAAGTGATCTTTATTAAATGAATGACTGTTAAGTGCTTGGCGACAAATAATAAATGGCGGCTATTAATGTCATCAGCAGAGTGATCAGCTTTTTGTGACAGAATCCAAAATGGGGTCAACATGGTCAAGCTTATGGACTCCCTGCCACCCCTTTGGGAAAACCATTTTGGCAACTGTCCTCCTCCACCTGTGTCCCCATCTAATTTGGGGCATTTCCTTTATTTCTGGCATCACAAGGTATTCCATGCTCACCTTTTCTTATTGGTGATGTGGACCTAGGTCACTGGATTCCACTTGGCACATCCCAGGTTTCTGCACTATAAAGTTACCATTTTTTCCCCTTTGTGAGTGCTCTCAATTTTGAATAAGCTACTTTGAAACGTTAGTAATATTCTGTTCTGCTCAAGTTTTCACTCTCCAATTTTAGTATTCACTGGTGAATCTTGCCTGCAGCAAGTATTACTGTTGTGTTCTAACGGTGATTTTGTATTTTTTTAATTCATTCTGCATTGATTAATGTGGATTCTTCTGCAAGGAAGAACTAACCCTTTCCCGCCATTTATTTATCCACTCAATTATGTATTTATGTCACTCTGTTTATTTTATTCTATGGATTTCATCTAATTCTATCATTATTGATTTTGCACTTCAGATTGTCCTGGGTTCAACTTTGAAGTTGACTCTTGTCCTTTTTTGACATGTCCCTGCCTTACTTGGGGCACTTTTCAAAATTTCTGGCACCTCGAGGTATTCTGTGCTCATCTTGTGCTTTTCCTTCCCGGCCCTGGAAACAACTTCTCGAAGAAGCCTTGGTCTCTTCCATTGGAAAATGGCCCCATGGTCCAAATGACCCAAGTCAAGATGTAGGTGCTAGATGTTCTTTTTGGTATTAATATTGCTTCTGGGCTCCATCAGTGGGGAGAACTGGGAAGCATGTATGTATACACTAACCCCATATGGCAACCTTTAGGACTCAAGTCAGCTCAAGACATTCCCCTAAGCAAAATTCTCCTTTGACTACCCATCTTCCTTGCCTTACATAATGACTTACAAGACCCTCCTTGATCTCGGGCCCCCTCTCCTCTCTGACCTAGTTTTCTTCTATTTTCACTTCACTCCAGCTCTGGCTGTTCCTCCAGGGCTAATCATAGTCCCACCTCAGGGCCTTTGCACAAACTCTTCCTGACTGCAGTTCTCCTCTCTACATGGCTCACTCCCTTGATTCAGGTCTCTGCCTAGGTGTCTCCTTGTGAGAGATGACATTCTTTACCACCCATTAGAAAAATGACAAATTATCTTCCCCCTCCCCAATATTCTCGACCTCTTACCTTGCTTAAATTTTTATGCTGTGCTCACCCACAGCTAATGTACTGTCATTTCACAGGTTCACTGTGTGTTGTCTGTCTCTCTGTTAGAACGTGAGCAGCTGTGTCTACCTTGTTCACTGCTACATTTCTAGAACCTAGAAGAGTGCCTGTCACTAAAGAAGGTCCTGAATCCAACCACTTCTCACCTCCTCCCCTGCTATACCCAAGTTCATATCACCACCGTTTACACCAGGATTATTTTCAGTGTGGCCTTCTAACTGGCCTTCTGACTTCCGTCCTTGCCCTCATATAGTCTGTCGTCAATACAGCAACCTTTAAATAAATATTTGTTGAAGGAACGAATGGATGATCAAGAACATGAACTTCAAAATTAAAAAAAAACATGTACCAAGTCTCACCAGCACTACAAAAACCAGCTGATGAGGGTGAGGGGGCAAGTTTCTTAAATGTTCTCCCTTCAGTTTCATCATCATAAAGGGTTATTGTGAGAATTAAATGAGATAACGTGATGTTATCTTTTTTTTTTTTTGAGCTGGAGTCTCACTCTGTCCCCCAAGCTGGAGAACAGAGGCACACTCACGGCCACCCCAGCATCAACCTGCTGGGCTCAGGTGATCCTTTTGCCTCAGCCTTCCAAGTAGCCAGAACTCCAGGTGTGCACGACCATGCCCAGCTAATTTTTTGATTTGTTGTAGAGACAAGGTCTTGTCATGTTGCCCAGGCTGGTCTTGAATCCGCGGGCTCAGGCAGTCCTCTCGCCTCGGCCCTCCAAAGTGGTGGATGTTCTCTTTACTGAATGAATGACTATGTTCAGTGCTAGGCAAATGGTGCTCAATGAATGGTGGCTGTTAGCATCATCATTATCATGATCAGCTTTTCACGATGGAATCCAGAACTGGGGTTGCCATGGCCTCCCTCCCTCCCCTTTAGGACAGCATCTTGGCAAGTGTCCTCCGCCAACCAAGGAGCTTCAGAGGGATGTCCTTGGTCCCACCTCCTGCAACAGTCTGAATGTGTGTTTTTCCAGAGGCTTGGGGACCACAGGGACATTCTCCAGCACCCTCGTGCATGTTTTATGTGCCACCTGTATGAGGGAGTCCAAAAGGTGAAACTAATTCGTGCACCACAAATACAAAGCAGGCCCCTTCTAGTTACATCTGGAAGGACCAGGTAGGGAGACAAAGAGAGGCCCAAGGCTTGCCAAGATGACACCAGATCCCTTCAAACAATGACTTCTCCATGTGGCCCTCCCTCAGAGGGACTAGGTTAGACTGGAGGACTGTGGCCCTTCCACCCAGTGTCACCCCACACAGTGATCCTCACCTAGTCCTTCAGGGTCTCTAAGGGCAGCTGAGAACTGGGAGGAGTCTGGAGTTTCCAGCTGGCGCCTAGGGTCAGGGGCTCCCCAGGCACCCCCCAAACAGGCTTTGCTGGGAATCTTGGTCTGCTTCCCTGTCTCCTGATGCTGACACAGGGCAGGTGTTTCCATTCTCCAAGTGCTCCCTCATGACACAGTTTCCCAGTCTCATGCTGAGACATTTCTCCAGGCCCTGCCACAGCAGCTGTGTGCTGAGAAATGGGCTGAGACTCCTAGAAGAGGCCCCCAGCTGTTTGGAAATGAGTTCAGGAAGTGAGAACCCTGACTCCTGGCCAGACAACATTGGTCCATCTCGTTGGGGCCTTAGAAATGTGTGGGGTGAAGCCTTGGGGGAGGGGTGTCTGGGACCCAGACTTGAGGGGGAGGATATGCAATGTACTAGGAGTGTGGGACTCCATGCTTTTACAGAATTTCTAGAAGATTCTAAGGGAAGGAAAGGAGACTGGAGGACAATTGTGACTGATTTTTTTTGGTTTTGAGTTGGAGTCTCACTCTGTCACCCAGGCTGGAGTGCAGTGACATGTTCACAGCTACCACAGCCTTGACCCACTGGGCTCAGGCAATCCTTCCACCTCAGCCTTCCAAATAGCTTTCCAGGTGTGCACCACCAATTTTTTTATTTATTGTAGAGACAAGGTCTTGTCAAGTTGCCCAGGCTGATCTCGAACCCCTGGACTCAGGCAATCCTCTCATCCCTATCTCCCAAAGTGTTGGGATTACAGGTGTGAACCACTGCACCTGGCCTTGTGGCTGATTTTTAAGAAAGGTCTGTGAGTTGACATCAGATAGCCAGAGTTCCCTCCCAGTCGGCCAATGTTAACAGCCCTGGTATCTAATTCAAATAAATTAAATGAGAGAATATATGTGAAAGCCCTTTACAAATGCAGAGATCCACCATATGTAAGTACCCAATACATTTAAGCACTAATTTTCTCATATACAAATCAGTGATTTTCAAAAACGAAATGTAATCCCATTTACTTTAGGCTAAATAAACTACACGGTGTGAATCTGTGTCTTTCTGTTTTGATTCTAGAGCTGTCCTGAGGTGTTAAAAGGTCCCAATCA
The DNA here is from genome assembly GCA_963574415.1 of Tarsius wallacei. Lineage (NCBI taxonomy): Eukaryota > Metazoa > Chordata > Mammalia > Primates > Tarsiidae > Tarsius > Tarsius wallacei. Next base: position 76,371 of record CAUYQG010091245.1, on the reverse strand, counting down.
ACATTATGAATGCACGTCACCACTGTGTGAGACAGAGAAAGAGTTGGTTATTTGAGCTCTTGTGTTGCGTGGATTCCAGCTGCCTGAGATGAACCTGTGCATGATTTTAACCTGAGATGAACAGTGCGTGATTTTAACCTGAAGCTGAAATGGCCAAATAAGAACAATACTGTTGCAAAACTAAAGTCACCATACAGCACTTCCTGAGGTTGACATTCAAAGATCCTGTCATTACTTGAGAGGTAACCTCTTATGTGGCCGGGAGCCCTGTTTCAAAAGGTAGAATTCCATTGGCACAGGTCATTTCCCAAAGCCAGTTAGATGAAGCACAAGTTCCTTAGGGTGTTCACAGATGTTGCATGAAACAACAGACCCATGTTACAGGTTTAGCTGCAGGACCTCTCAGAGCTTTTAACAATGCTGATTTATTCTGTGAATCTCCAAGGCTGGACCACTGTACAAAACACTCCTAAAACAGCTTCGATCCCATTTATATTGTGAAGCTTATACGAGGGAGCCCCTCCTCCCACAAAAAAAGCAAACCAGAATTATTTCTTGGCAGGCAGATCCTTGCTAGGTAAGTGTTCAAGGAACCAATCAGCATCAATGTACTAGTAGCTAGCGTTGCTGTGAGAGGCTGTGATTGACTTCAGCGAATTTTTTTTTTTTGGAGATTCTTTCAACGCATTTGCCCATTTCACAATGGGGGATTTACAAGCACTCCTACCCACACTGAGTGTCCAGCAGTTTTTTACCAAAAACAGCATGACTTCCATGCCCTACCCTCCTTACTCTCCCAATCTCACCCTGAGCGACGTTTTTATTCCCCCCTAGATGAAAAAAGTCCTCAAAAGGAAACATTTTCTGATGTGGAAGAGGTGATATAAAAAATGACAGAAGCACTAAAAGGCATCAAAATTGACAAGTTCAAAAACTGTTTTGAGTAGTGGAAAAAGCATCTCAGTAGATGTATTGCATCAAACGGAGAGTAGTTTGAAGGTGACTGGAGTTTAATCATGGAAGAATAAATACACAATTTTTATAAATAAATTCCAGTTTTGGGGGGGTCCCCCCTCAGAAAAACTTGAGAAATATTAACTTGGCAGGGAGACGAGGGATTTGGAGTCAAACAGAACTGGAACAGTCCAATCCCAGCTCTGTAACTTACTACCTGCCAAAGTAATTTGTAAGGCAAATTGCTTCATTTCTCTCAACTACAAAACCGGCACAAAATACATACCTCCTGATTTGCTACATAAATAAACTGTACTTTGTATAGAAAAATAAGGTGCATATGCATAAGATGAAGGTGAAAATTAATGCTGATTTTTTATTTTGCCAACAGGCTTTGGTGGTAATAAGTTTCTCCCGACTCTCCAAATCTGTGCTGTCCTATATGGTGCCCACTAGCCACTTGCAGCTATTAAGTACTTGAAATGTGGTTAATCTGTAAATGCAAGACGTGCCAAATTTTGAAGACCTATTAGGAAAAAAATATATAATATATGTCACTTGTTTTGCATTGATTACAGTTGAAATGATAATATTTGGTTATAGTGAATTAAATAAAATATATTATTAAAGACTATTTTACTCATTCTTTTTTACTTTTTAAAATAAGTCCACTTCTAAAAGAATTTAAATCACATGGTAGTTTGCATTCATGGCTCTCATTAAATTTTTCTATTGGAGAGAGAGTATGGTCCAAATATTTGAACGAGTCTTAGAATTATTCCACTTTCTAGCCATGTTGTCACTACTTAACTCCCTGTCTGACTACGGCACAGAGCCACTGACTCCTTTCCAGGCTGCCCATGTCATTCTTTTAGAAGCTAGTGGCCTCTCAAATTTCTGGGACATGGCCAGCATGATCTTTCCTGCCACCTAAATGTTCGGTTAAGCTTATAAAGAGTTAACAAATTAGTTTAAGAGGATGAATAAACTATCCATAATAGAGACCGATTTTAAAGTCAATTGGGAGAAAGCATTATTTAGTCTGGAGTTCACTAGTTGGGTCTGGACTTTGATATCATAACAGCTCTGCACTCTGTCAGCATCTAACAGACAGTCCAGCACTGCCAATTTAATCACCAATTAAGAGTGTCTGTATTAACTGGATCTTTTCTAAGGCCTGTTCCAGAGGTGAGATAAACAGATCATTGGCCTCGGGGTTTTCAGATGGGTAATTGCCTTAAGACAAAGAGTTTCTGGGTCCACTAATGTCAACCCATCCAAGAGGGTCAGGCTTAAATGTGTATAGACTGCCTGGATTATACTGACTACAATGTGTTTGGATATAGTGGGTGGTGTGGGAATGGCCAAGATGAGGACAGAAGGAGGAATAAAGAATCCCCTAAGGCCTTGGTTGTGTTTGTTTAAAGACACATATCACCACCGACCCTATGTATTGGGTATGGGTGAATATAGCTGATCTCAAGAACAAAGCTCTGAGAAAGTTTCCAGTGAACACTCACACTCATATCTGACTCTTCTTTGTGTTATCTGATACAGAACCTTGAACTTGAATTCTCAGTAAATGTATAAGGAAGAAAGTGACAGAAAGAGGGAGGGAGGAAGGAAGGAAAAGGAAGGAAGGAAGGAAAGAGGAAAGGAGGGAATAAAGAAAGGAAGAATGAGGAAGCTTATTTTGTTAAGAATCCTTAGTCTGGGAGCTCCAAGTCGTCTTCCAGGCTACCTCAGGCAAACCTGAGCTTCTCAACCAGAATTAACCATTAAACTGCCAAGTTGCCCCTCTACCAAGTGATCTCCTTAGTATCTCCTCAAAGGAGGTCATCCAAGTTGCGTTTGTAAGCATCAAACCAAACCTCGTTTAAGTTTAAGTTGCCTTACGCACACATGCGCGCGAGCGCACACACACACACACACAAAACCAGTCCCTCACCATCACATTACTCAGTTTTTGTTTTTATTTCCACAAAAGGAATTGCAGTTTCACTTTTAATATCTTTACCTGATCTCATTCCACAAAGATCTGAGAAAGTTTACCACAGATATTGACACCTACAGCGAAACAACATACCTATCAAATGAGAACCAGATTGGAGGAAACCGAAAACAGAAAAGCAACGCCAGGTAGAGACAAACCCAAACTCGGGACCATGTGTCACCTGGCAGCCCGTGGGTGGGGGAGGAGTGCTAAGACTCGGGCCTGAGCTCAGCCAGGCAGTGTTCTGGCCACAGACCATGTCTGCAAGGCTTTACTTTACCATGCGTTGAGGCCTTTAAGCCTTATCCAGCCAATTCCCTTTTCTTCCCAGTCCAGTCCCGAAGGACAGACCGGTCTCCTGGTGCCTGCTGCAGTGGACAAAAAAGAGGAGGAGGGGCCAGAATGCAGAGGAGTAGCAATTAAGAAATACCGATTACTGCCTTAATTGAGCTGAGGGGAAGCGTGGGACAGCCAGCAGTGTGGTTTGCGCCAGCATCCTTCCAATAAGCAATGTCTGTGTGGGGAGGACGTCTGGGCCTTCCCCTCACCCATTCTCAGCATTCCCATCAGAAGTCCCGGAAGCACAGGCCCAGAGCTGTTGGCAGGGCCAGGCTTGTGTGGGTGAGGTGGCGTTCTATACCTCTCACTGCCCGCCAGCCTCACCTTCCTGCCCGCCCCCCCACCGAAGCCCAGGCCTGGGCACGTCTTCTCTTTCCCGTAAGGCTGGGGCTACATTGGTTGGCAGTGTTTCCTGAGGAGCCTCTGCACCCAAGGGGGCCTAATTAAAACCTTCAAGGTGGGTGAGGATGACCAGAGGGGCTCGTGGCAGCTGGCCGCAGCTGTTCACTGAGCTCCAACATGCCAGCCCCAGCCTGGCACTCTCAGCCCACACTCCTGGTAAGAGGGGTCTGCACCTCAGCCCACTGCCTGATGAGAGATGATGATGATGCTATTTTTACATCCATTCCTCCTAATGAGCTTCGGTATCCCTGTTTCCAGTCAAAGCCCACACGAGGTAGGAGCTGGGCAGGGCCTTGTCCTTCGCTGCTGGTTCAGCCCAGAGGCCCTCACAAGCCTCATTATCACAATTCCCAGAACTGATGCTCCCCTTTGTCTGGGAGCTTGTAACTTGTTAGTGGCTTGAGGCTGATTCACATCTTCCCTGCCCATAGGGGAATGGCGCAGGCCCCAGAAAGTGTTTGGCTCGCTCTGTGTGAGGTACTAGACACTGGAGAAGATGAGAACTTGTTTCCAAAGATCTCACACTTGGGGTCAGGGGAGTTGGTGGGAATACCTATATGGATGCCCCAGTTGTGATGTAATATAATTCATAACCTAAAGAAAATGTTACATGCAGCACACCCAGTCTAGAATAAGGTGAGTATAGCCCAGAGGTCTTGTTGGGGGCTGGGGGTCCTTCTTGTTTTTTGAGATACAGAAAAGATGGGTCCCAAACTCCCCATTCCAAACCCCCCCCCCAGAATTTCAGGACCTTCCCTAGATCTCTGTAGATGCACAGCAGGCTTATGTTATCCCTGTCACCTCTAGGCTCCTACACCCATGTGTGGTGTCTATATTTTACAGTATGGACCCAGTGACACGTTCAGCTCTCTTCCTAGATTTTCACACTGACAAGAGCATACAGGCATACCTTGGAGACATTGCAAGTTCGGTTCCAGATCACTGCAATTAAGTGAACATCGCAATAAAGCAAGTCCCATGAAATTTTTGGTTTCCCAGTGTGTGTAAAAGTTATGCTGATGCCACACTGTAGTCTAGTAAGCGTGTACTAACATTATGTAAAAAAAAAAAAAAGTACATTCCTTAATTTAAAAATACTCTATTCCTAATGTTCCATTGTATGGACATACCACAGTCACCTATAGAATGACATCTTTGTTGCTTCCAACTTTTGGCAATTATGAATAAAACTGTTATAAACAAACAAACAAGAAATACTCTATTCCTAAAAAATGTTAATGATCTTCTGAGCCTTCAGTGAGTCGTAATCTTTCTGCTGGCAGAGGCTGTTGTCTTAATGTTGGTGACTGCTGATCAAAAGTGGAGTGGCTGTGGTAATTTCCTAAAATAAGACAACAGTAAAACTTGCCATATGGATTAGCTGTTTGTTTCATGGAAGATTTCTCTGTGGCATACGATGCTATTGGATAGCATTTTACCCACAGTAGGACTTCTTTCACAAATGCAGGCAATCCTCTGAAATCCTGTCGCTGCTTTATCAACTAAGTTTGTGGACTACTCTAAATCTCTTGTGATATTGTACAAGAAATCATCACAGTAATATTTTGAAAGTCATCTTTTTTTCTGGGCGGTAGGTCTCAACAACGTTCACAGCATCTTTTCCAGGAGTAGATTCCATCCCAAGAAACTACTTTCTTTACTCATCTACAAGAAGTCATTCCTCACTCATTAAAGTTTTATCACAAGTTTGCAGAAATTAAGTCACATTTTCAGGCTCTGCTTCCAATTCTAGTTCTCTTGCTATTTCCACCACAGTAATCACTTCCTCCACTGAAGTCTTGAACCCCTCAAAGTCATCCATGAAAGTTGCAAACAACTTCTCCCAAACTCCTGGTAATGCTGATATTTTGACCTCCTCCCACAAATCATAAATGTTCTAAATTACAGCTACAATGGTGAATCCTTTCTAAATGTTTTTCAATTTATTTTTCCCAGATCTATCAGAGGAATCACTACCTATGGCAGCTACAGTCATACAAGATGTATTTCTCAAATAAGAAGACTTGAAAGTGAAAATTACTCCTTGTTCCAAAGGCAGAACGTATGTTGTGCCAGCAGGCATGAAAACAGCATTAATCTCTTTCTACACCTCTGTCAGAGGACTTGAGTGACCAGGGACACTGGCAATGAGCAGCAGTAATAAAATTATCTTTTCTTCTGAGCAGGTCTCAACAGTGGGCTTAAAATATTCGGTAAACGATGCTGTAAACAGATGGGCCATCATCCAGACTTTGTTGTTCCATTAATAGAGCACAGGCAGAATAGATTTTGTTTAATTCTTAGTGCTCTAGGATGTTTGGAATGGTAAATGAGCATTGGCTTAAAGTCACCAGCTGCAGGAGCTCCTTACAAGTGAGTCACCCTGCCCTTTGAAGCTTTGAAACTAGCCATTTACTCCTCCTCTCTAGCTATGAAAGTCCTAGATGACATCTTCCAATATATGGCTGTTTCATCCACATTGGAAATCTTGTTAGCATAGCCACCTCATTAATGATCTTAGCCAGGTCTTCTGGATAGCTTACTGCAGCTTCTCCGTCAGCACCTGCTGCTTCACCTTGCACTTTTTTGTTATGGAGATGACTTCCTGTGCATCACTATCAAACATGCTCTTGTGAACTCAGCTCTGTGGAACTTCACTCTAGAACCACACCAGAGCCACCAACCCAGGCTAAAGTGCCCAGAGGGGGCCACACCAACCCATGATTGGGAAGACATTGGTGAGAGCTGAAGGGAAGAAGATGGAAGCTAGGCCTTCAAGGAACACAGAGGGAAACACTGGCCCTCTCGGCTTCAGGTGTCACTAATCCTTGTTTGGTTTTGATCTGTTTCATGAGCAAAGAAGGTTGTATTAAACAATGGTCTTGTATTTGCCCATTTTGCATTGCTTTAAAGGAATACCTGATGCTAGGTATAAAGAAAGACATGAGATTTATTTGGCTCATGGGTCTGCATGGTGCTGGCATCTGTTGGGGTTTCTGGTGAGGCCTCAGGAAGCTTTTACTTATGATGGAAGGCAAGTGAGAGCAAGAGAGAGAGGTGCCAAGCTCTTTTAAACAATCAGCCCCCACTGTGAGCTAATAGAGCAAGAACTCACTCATTACCTCCAGAATGGCACCAAACCATTCATGAGGGATCTCTCCCCATGACCCAAACACTGCTCACTAAGCTCCACCTCCAACACTGGGGATAACATTCCAACATGAGATCTGAGGGGACAAACAACTCAACTATGTCCGTGTTCTTCTTCAAGGACACAGCAACGACTTCAAACCAACTGCCAAGCTGTATTCATGACTAAAGCATGAGACACATTACGCACGATGCCTGGCACATCATAAAAGTTTGATAAATGTTAGCTATTGTTATTATTGTAAATATTTGTCTGAGTATCATGTTAAATGACATATTATGACTTTAAGCAGAAGTGCCATCTATGATGGGTAAAACTGTCTCAGAGCAGGGTGTGGCCCCAGTTTCTGAGGAAAGCCCATTATTCCAGGACTCTATCCTGCTACCTTTAACATGCTCTTGCTCTTAGAGTCCACTCACAGGCTTCACAAGAAACCTCTTTTTTTACTGGGTGTTTAGAATCACACTGTTATGGAATGGCAGCTGACCTTAGAATTCATTCCTGTCTGAGCTGGGTGCCCTCTCATGGGCTCACAAGGCACCTTGTACCTACACTTTTTTGCCGTTCACCAGGCTGTGATGCAATTAACACGTCAGTTATCAGCGTCCCCCTCTAGACTGTCCATTCTTTGAGTTCTGGGACTGCATATTGGTTACCATTATGCACAGATATTATACCTGGCCTATTTCAGGAGCTCAAAAAATACTTATTGAATGAGTAAATAAAGAAATAAGTTAGGGCTAGGCGTGATGGCTCTCGCCTGTAATCTCAACACTTTAGGAGGCCAAAATAGGAGATTACTTGAGCCCAGGTGTTCAAGACCAACCTGGGCAACATAGCAAGACCTTGCCTCTACATAAAAAATGAAATAAAAAACGAAGCTAGATGTGGTGGCGCATGCCTATAGTCCTAGCTACTTGGGAGGTTGAGGTGGGAAGATTACCTAAGCCCAGGAGAACAGGCTTCAGTGAACCGTAATTGTGCCACTGCATTCTAACCTGGGTGACAGAGTGAGACTCTAACTCAAAAAAAGAGAAAGAATTGAATTGGAGCCACCCCTCATCTAGTAACTGAATTGCTAGACAGTTCCTTTTGCTTACTCAACACCCAACCTACTGTAACTTTTACCACTGGCACCTATAGTCCAATGCAGCCAAAGAAGTTGCAGTCCTTTCCACCTAACAGCTCTTTAAATACTTGCGACAGCCCTCTTCCTCCTCTGGGCTTTCCCACGGGTTTCTCTTTCTTCTAAAGAAGCTTTGTCCTTACCTTTGGCTTCCTAAAATCCTATTTCTCTTTGATGCTCCAACTTTCATGTCACTTTCCTGACAAACTCACGGCGAACCATGTCCCTACTGTTATTCTCTTCCATAGTCTTGTGTTCATTTCCTTCTCAAGACCTGTCACAATCTGTAATTATTTATGTATTCATGAGGACAGACATCTAGTGCAAACTAACCAAATCCTACAAGGGGTCTATTGCCCTGCCCAGCCTGAAAGCCATCACTAGATGTGGAAGTCCACATGCAAGTCCAAGGCTCTTCTCTTTTCATCCCCAAAGTTCTGCCTTATTCTGTGTCATTCTCAGTTATTTTCGAGCAGATGTTTTTCCTATGAGATGGCAAAAAGGGCCACTGTCTTTTCTAGTATTATACCTCTTTCTAGAACAAGATTCCTGAGAAGAGTGCAGGTGTCTCCCCAGTGACTTCTGCAAAACTCCTGGGAGTGATGTAATTGACCTGTTTTAGGTCACATGCCTATGCTTCAGCCAATCACCGGAACAAGAGGTCACTGATGAACCAGATCTGGGCCACCTGCCCATGCTGGGCTCAGTGGATGTATAGGCAAATTAGTGAGGCCAGAACTTTAGGAAACCATATCATCCCTCAGGAAAAAAATGAACCATTTCTCAAAGAAAGAGGCTCTGGGCAAGCACAAAATATGGGGGGGCTTTGTCACCATTGTGATTGTTGTTTTTTAAATACCCATATTTCCACTAACACCTACATGCTGTACCAGCCAAAGTCATTTCTGCTTTCTTCATCACTAGCCAGAGAACCTAGAACTTTGTAGACACTCAGTGAAGGAATGAATGAGTGCTTCAAATACGTTTTCTCTTCTTTGGACTAACGACCAATCCCACTCTGTTCTTGACGCCTTTCTTCATATCACCCAATGTTCGGCATTGTCAGGAATTACCATCAAATCTGGATTATCTTCTATCAAAAATGAGGCCCACATCTTTGGGCAAACCTCTCTGAGAGAGAGTTTCCTCATCCGTCAAATGGGAAGAATGATCCTGACATCGGTTTTAGAGAAGATTAAATGAGATAATAAAAAGGCTTTGTGTATTCCTCCATGAGAGACTTAAGGTAAGCATAGAGAGACCATCCAACGGACCCTCCCAAGACATGCTTTCCAAGTTGATTCTCCAATGAATGTGGTGACAGGAGGTTGAAGATACTTCACTTTGAGCTCAAATTCAGGACCTTTGGGAAGCTTTCCAAATCTCTTCCTGGTTGTTGGCACCATGTTTTTCAAGATCCCAGTGCCTACTGGGGATTCCTAACACTGACCTGGAGATCAGAGAGGAAGGATTGTGCTCACTTCCACAAGACACAGGATCATGGAAAGAAGAGAAAGTTTACAGGCCAGATTAGCAGGAATACCCCTGCACACTTACTGCTTCATAGTCTAGTCTTTTGTTTTCATCTTCTGTCTGCTAGAAGTGATGCCTGCTCCGCGTCATGAAAGATGGAAAGATCTGCAAATCCTGAGACATCTGGTTTCCTTTCTGGCATGAAAAGAAAAACTCTAACATACTAGAGACTCATCTTCCTATTTAAACATGTTGATTCAATATGTACGTGATAAAATCCAGTGTCTAAATAACTCACAAGATCTTTCCTAACTTGATCTAAACATCTCTCGAAGGTTCTGGCTTAACCTTGGTGAAATATTTGCAGTTCCTCACACTTGACTTCTCTCTCTCTCTCTCTGATCCCTCTGGGTTCCAGTGGTCCTTCTGCTGGCCCTTTTTTCCTCACTTCCTCATCTTTTTCCTCTAGCTCATTTCATCCAGAAAGTCTTTCTTGCTCATCACCCCAAAGGATAGGCTAGATCCGATGTGCTGAAATTACAGTCTTGTCAAAGAGGGCAGGGCCTCATCTATCTGTTTTGTTCATTGCTCTGTTTTCAATACTAAGAGTGTGTAGCACACAGTAGGTATTCAGGTATTGTTTTCCAGTAAGTGAGCTTCCAAATCCAGATAGCAAGAAGATGCATCTCTCATTCAGAAATAAAATTGGGAGCAAAACCCACTGTCTTTCTCCTATCAGCCTGGTCTTTTCAATGGGGTCATTAAGATCCCATCACTTCCCACCCACACACACACATGAAATTTGAACAGTGGCTTGTGACATTTGGAAGGGATTTAAAGATTTTAGTGATTATTTAGGTGGATTTGTATCATGTTGCAACCCCTATAACAAGTCAAGCCTTGATCAATACACAGAATGGATGAGGGCCAACAAGCTGGGATGAGACCGGCGGGGGACCCAGAGCCTCCTTTCTTGGGAACTAAGACACTTGTGGCCATTTCTACGCTACTTTGGCCACATTCTTGAGTGCTCACTTTCTCTGGAATCAGGGCCACGACTCTTTCAGGGACGTTGACAAATACGAACTCACCAGGGAAATTCTAATCATCCCTAAGCTAGCTGGAGCTTTCTGGCCATGAGTCGTAACCTTAATAAGTATAAGTAGATGCCATCTGTCCATCCACCTCCGCACGTCTGCACTACCCCTTCTTTATCTGCTCAGTCTGGGAGAGTTGCCAACTTCCCGTTAGGGGCCTTTCTTGGAGCAAGGAGAGGGCATCATGTTTCTCACTAGGTCCAGGTCTCCTCCTTCATATGAATGAAAAAACAACAATGTCTCTCACTGATTTGAGGGCCCTTCCCTATCTATCGCCTTTTCCAGGGACTTAAGGATTTACACCTTTGGAGTCATTTCTTTAGGTTACAGTATCCTTTTATCCAAAGACCCCTGTCTATGTACTTATCATATAGCACATTTCTAATTTCAAGTGATAGAAAACCCAAGTCAAACTGCCTTTAGGCAAAATGTAAATACATTAGTTTACACCACTGAAAAGACTAGGGAGTTGTGCTGGCTTCAGGCAGAGCAGGATTTAGGGCCCCTAACAATGTCCCTAGGAACCAGTTTCTCTTCCTCCATCTCTTCCTTTGGCTGCTGTGTTAACTCCCTCTCAGCCAGCCTCCGGAGGGTCTCTAGCGGAAACGGACTTCCATTTCGCCCAGTTCCACACAGCAGCAAGAGGACATCTCCGCTACTGTGCTCTGTCAAAAGTGGCATGGTTGGCTCTGACTGGAGATGAATGTCTCATTGTGGGTCGCACGTCCATCCCTAAATGAATTGCTGTGGTTGGGGGCATAAGTTGCCCTACTGGACTAGGACTGAGGTGATACGCCAAAGGACCGAGTTAGCGCCACACAAGTGTGTGGACTGAGAATGTGGCACTAATTATCCCTCAAGGGAAATTCAGAGTGCTACTACTATCAAAAGGAGAAGGAGAGAAATGAGAGGAAGAGGAGAAGGAAGAGGAGAAGGAGAAAAAGAAGAAGGAGGTGGAGGGAAGAAGGGGAAGAAGAAGATGAGATAATGATGATACTAGGCAGCAAAAAGTGGCAAATTTCTACCACAAAATGAGCCCATGCATCAAAAACTTTAAAAATGCTTATTGTCTCCCCTACCCAGTCCTCTCTCTTGTAGGTAACATTATATGTGTGTGGATAGATATGTATCACACACACACACACACACACACACACACACACACACATTCTAAGGAAAAATCAGATGTATGCTCAAAGATACAGGGATAGTCATGGCAACATTATCCAAACAAGAGGGAGTCAGTTAACTATATTACAAAAAGTTCAAATAATGCATTACTAAAATAGTATTCTTTAAGAATATTTCATGGCATAAGAAATGTTCACAATGTAGCATAAAAAGGGGCAAATTAAATGACTATACAGCATGTGCAAATTATGTTTTAGAAACATATTCATAAAAATACAGAAGTAAATAGCAAAATGTTAGCAATGGTAATCTTTATGCTTTTAGAGCTGTTTTTTCTGTATTGTTTTCCTATCTTTTACAATCAGAAAAAATAAGCTAGTTTTTTGTTTGTTTGTTTGTTTTTTAAGGAAAAATCACCATGTTACCAGGGATTGTATGATTACATTGCTCAAATTATGAATCCCAAATGGGTCCTTGAAGTCTGGTAAGTTTTGATGAAGAGAAAATTTCAGGAAAGGTTTGTTATTTGGGGGTCTACTTTGATAGAATATACGGCATATTTTATGGCCTGCTGGAGGAACCAGAGACATTGGAAAAGGAAATAAGCTTTATGCTGAGTGGGCTCAAGTCACCTCTGGGTGGGCCCAGATTGTTCTCTCCAAAATTCATTTGAGTCAAGAGACTCCTACATAGGTGAGCATCATCCTTAGTTCGTTAGATAGAATGATATGTAAAGCATGACTGAGCCTAGCATGACTTCAGGCATGCAAGGGCAGCCATACTGTCCTGTGAGCTTTGGGTGTGGGAGAAACTTCCCACAACTTTTCCCAAATTTGCCATTACTCTGAGGAACAGCTTGAACAGTTACAGAAACCACAATAATTAAGTGCTTTGTGCATGTGTTACAAGACACTCTATACTTTTCCTCATCTGATCTTTACAGACTCTTGGAAGTAGGAAGCACCGATGTTCCCATTTTTCAAATAAGGAAGGTGAGGCCTTGGGAGAGAAGAAGGCTCAGTTGGAGAGAATCTTAACAAAAAGTGCTTTATTTGCATTCAAGCTGAATTGGGAGTGAGTTGTAAGAAGAGGGCAGGCAATTCCATGGACCTCACAAGGTCAAGAGCTGAAGTAGAGCCATGCCTCATGGAGCCTACATGTAAAGGATCAAGCACTGAATCTCTTGGAATTGATGCTGTATACTTTTTCCTCTATGCTTCTCTCTGAAGATATTCCTCCATGCTGCCATGCTGCCATCCGGCACATGGCCCAACATGGTCCACCTGCCCTAAAGACCCTATGAATCCAGGGCCCAGTGCCAACCAACCTCTCTGTGTCTTAGTCCAAACTCTCATGAGAGAAAAACTTGCTGGCTCAAATCAGCCTCTAAATGGGACCAAGATTGAGGTAAGATAGTCAAAGGTCCAAGATACTGAAAAGATCATATTGTCTACCTCCACAAACAATTCAAAATAAGAACAAGACTATTTGGTAAAATACAATCTTATATACTATTATATTTGGCAATGTTTTGCCACTCACACAAAAATCATTCCTTAAGGAAGAGAGAATCCTTGTATATTCAAGTTCTTTCAAAATGTCTCTTATGATGAAACATTATCTCACAGTCTTCATTTTGAAGAAAAAAGTACTGTTTGGGGAAGATATGTTAACCTGTAACTACCTCAATTAATGCTGGCTAGGATTATTACATAAGTTACCTGGCAGAATTGGTTTAAAAAGAGAGAGAGATGGTATTGATACAAGAACAGGCATATAGACCAATGCAACAGAATTGAGATTCCAGAAGCTAAACCTCAATTTCTCAACCAACTCATCTTCAACAATGCCTCCACCAACAACCACTGGGGAGAGGAGAACCTATTTAGTAAATGATACTGGGAAGACCGGCTGACCACATGCAGAAGAATAAAACAGGACTCCTACCTGTCACCATACACAAAAAATGAACTCCAGCTGAATCAAAGACCTAAACATAAAACCTCAAACCATAAGAATCTTAGAAAACTCAGGAGACACGCTTCTGGAAATTGGAATAGGCAACCAATTATTGATCAAAATCCCAGATGCCCATGCCATAAGAGATAAGAGTGACAAGTGGGACCTCATCAAACTGAAAAACTTCTGCAAAGTGAAAGAAACAATCAAGAGAAAGGGAGACAGCCCACAGAATGGGAAAAAATATTTGCTAACTACATATCTGACAAAATTCTAACATCCAGAATCTACAAGGAACTCAAATATGCTGAATGGAAAAAAAAACAGCCCTATTAAAAAGTGGGCAAAAGACATGAATAGACACTTCTCAAAAGAAAATATACAAGCAACCAACCGACACATGAAAAAATGTTCGCCCTCACTTATCATCAGAGAAATGCAAATCAAAACCACATTGTGATACCACCTAACCCCAGTAAGAATGGTCATCAATAATAATTTAAAAAAAAAAGATACTGATGAGAATGCAGAAAAAAGGGAACACTTCTACACTGTTGTGGGAATGCAAACTAACTCAACCTCTATGGAAAAGTGTGGCAATTCCTAAAAGAACTAGAAATTGACCTTCCATACAATCCAGCAATCCCCCTTCTGGGAATATACCCAGAAAAACTCTTATCATTCTACAAAAAACGACACCTGTGTATGCATGTTTATTGCAGCACTATTCACAGTAGCAAACATGGAACCAACTATGCTGCCCATCGAAACAGGACTGAATACAAAAATTTGGTACATATACATGATGGAATATTATGCAGCTACAAAGAAAGACAAAGCATGAACTTTGCAGCAAACTGGATAGATCTGGAGTCTATCATACTCAGTGATCTATCACAGAAACAGAAAACTGAGTACCACATGTTCTTACTCATGAATGGACCCTAAACACCTATCATAATACCACAAAAAAGGGATTGGCAGTAGCAGGACACTGCCGGGGAGGGGGGAGGCACATAACATCATTAAGGGTGCCTGATCCTAATCCACGTGAAATGGGGTCCAACTGGAAACCCAAAACTTCATCTGTACCCAAACCGCTTATGCACACAATCCTGACTTTTACCCCACAACTTTAAAATTAAATTAAATTAAAGAAAAAAACAGAGAGAGAGAAAGAAATTCAATATAGGTTAACTAATTATTGTGGTTATGAGCCCATGGCTATTATAAGTATGAGCCCGTAATTCCAAATGTTGGATATTGTTGTAAATGACCTTTTAAAAGATCATATTCATATGCAACAGAGTAAGTGTCAACATTGAGGAAATTGAAGATATATACATATGAAAACCTCAAGGAGCCTGACACTCTGGAAATGGCTCTGCACGTGCTTAAGGTAAAATATCCAGTGACCATATCATGTAAGGACTCAGTGAGTGCTCTGTCTTCAACAACTCATAAAAAAATGCAAATGGTGTTGTCTAGAAACGTACTGAGTCTTAAATGCATAAGTGACTCAAAAGATGGTCCTATAACAACAAAGATATTGATGTCAAAGATACTTTTGAAGAGGTTGAACAAGGCTGTTTTGTGATACAGAAGAAAGAAAAGGCATACTTCTAAATTGATACATAATTTACAATACGAAAAAATAACTAATAACTTAGATACAATATGTATACATTTAATTATTTCATCTACCGACATAGAAGTTTATCTAGTCACATTTTCTAATGAAACGTTCTTCTTGATTTTCTCACAGAAAGAACAGAAAATCACCTCATATTGGGGCACTCATATTCGTGCACCTGTGACAAAGAAAAGGAATTCGGGAAAACTTCTAATTTTTGTCATGATTAGTATTTGGATTCCTTTTTGAAATATCAAATATCAAAATATTTCAAAAAGCCTTTTTGGGTGTGTTTGTCTTTGCTTTTACTGTGCACTATGAATATTGACCCACTTTTGAGTTCTTCTGTGTTTCCCTGGACCTTTTGTCCAAATATGATTCAATAGTTGAAATCCAGGAGGAATAGGATCATGTGGTACAAATGCAGCCACATAGATTTGTCCCTTTCAGGGCCTAGGACAGATGCTGGATCACAACTTTGTCACTCCCTGTGGGGACTAGGACCCCTTTATCCCAATTCCTGGTCTCCTGCCTATTCAGGGAGGGCAGTAGTCACAAAATCTCTTTAATGCTCTCGTCAGTTTCCTAGTCCAACACTTGGTGGCTTAAAACCACAGAACTGTACTCTCTCGCCGTTCTAGAGTCCTGAAGTCTAAAGTCAAGGTGTGGGCAGGGTTGGTTCCTTCTGAAGGCTCTGAGGGAACATCCATTCCAAGAGGGACTTAGACAAATCAAACATGACTTGCCTTTCTGGTTAATTTCATCTGGATGCTTCTAGCAATAGTGAGCAACCATCGTCATTTCTTGGCTTGCAGGCACATCGCTCCCATCTCTGCCTTTGTCTTCTGACTTTGTGTATCTGTGTCTCCAGTGTCCTCTTCCTTTCTCTTATAAAGACATCAGTCATTAGATTTAGGGCCCATCCTAAATCCAGAATGCTCTCATCTCAAGATTCTTCACGTAATTACACCCATAAAGATTCCTTTTCTAAACAAGACCACTTTCACGATTTCTAGGCATTAGACCTTGGATATAGGTCTTGGGGACCACTATTCAACCCGCTATACCCCCTTGATTTTTTAGAGAACAAGTTACTATTCTTCGATAGTGAAAGTTTTGAAAACAGCACCAGAGTGAAAGTTTTGAAAGCAGCACCATTTCTACAGCGCTAGACTGCTGGGACAGGCATCATTTAATACTCCCTGTTGAAGCCTGGGCAGTTCATAGATAAGGCAGGAGAGAAGACAGTCATCATGGGATCCTATCCAGCTCTTTCAACACTATTCCTAGTCTGTACTGCAGCAGGGGAGGGGAGGGGAATGGAAATGAACAGCCGAAAAAGTAAAAGAATTTACAAATAAAACCACAGGCTTGGATTGGATGCCCCTTCCCTGTGCTTTTCCTGCAATTACTTGTATTTCTCACAAGGCTGAGGTCCAAGAGGGCAGACGCTGTCCCGTTCACCACCGTCTCCTTGTTACAAGGCCTGATAGGAAACAGGCACTCGACAATTATCTGTTAAATGGAAGAAAAAAAAAAACAAAACAGCGAATGAAAGAAAGGAAACTTCTTAGGCACATTGGGCCTGTACCTGAGACCTCACTTTCTCCTGGGGACTTATCTGACCTGACTGTACTACCTCTCACTTGGAGCTCCAGACCCTCATATGATGGGCACTCCTTAAGAGATTAGTGTCCCCTTATGATTAAGGCACCCAACTCTCCATTTTTTTCTTCTAGTTTTTTAAAAAAATACACCTCCTGTAACACAAGAATTGAAATGGGCCCAATTCAATAAGTCTGCCCATTAGTGAAGTCTTGGATTCCCAGAAATATATATACAGAGAGTCAAATATAAAGTGCCTTTATACAACTTTTAACTAAAGCAAACTATTTAATTAAAGAAGTTTTGCTGGTGTGTGCGTGTGTGTGTGTGTGTGTGTGTGTGTGTGTGTGTGGTGTGAGGGATATATTCCTGAATACTATCAAAACTGAAAGGCCGCAGAGAAGATGCCTTTCCTAGAAAATCAAGCTAGAAGTTCAGGGCCCAGAAAACCAAAGTTCTAATAATAGTTTTGTTTTTTTAATCACTGAAGATTTCTAATGCACTTCCCTCTTACGTGACCCATTCCTGCATGACCTTGACCTGACTTTGCTAATTAATAACTCAAGTTTCATCTTTCCTAGGAATATTCAAAATTTGATAAGATAGTCTAAAGAAGACCTCACAGTCTTCCAACTGTGAAGGAATGAGTGGTGGGAGGGTATGGGGAGAAAAAAATATTTGCTCTAGACAGGCACAGCTGCTCACACCCCAGCACTTTGGGAGGCAGAGGCGAGAAGACTGCCTAAGTCCAGGGATTGGAGATCAGCCTGGGCAACCTGGCAAGACCTTGTCTCTACAATAAACAGAAAAATTAGCCAGTCATGGTAACACACACCTGTTGTTCAGGCTGCTTGGAAGGCTGAGGTGGAAGGGTCACCTAAGCCCAGCAGGTTGAGGCTGCGGTGGCCTTGAGCATGCCACTGCACTCCAGCCTGGGTGATAGAGTGAGACTGATTCAAAAAACAAAAAAAGAAAAAATATTTGTTCCATATCAAATCTGGGCAGACATGGAGTCTGCCAACTTGTGGACCAGCACTGAGCAACAAATCTCTCTCTCTCTTTCTCTCTCTCTCTCTCCTCTCCTATCTTTCTCTCGATTCTTTTACATCTAAATCAATAGTCACTAGTTTCTTCTATGCTTCTTCATGACATTTTATTCTATTAATACTTCCTCCTTAGTCCATAAATGATTAGACAAATCAAACATGACTTACCTTTCTGGCTAATTTCATCTGGACGCCTTCCAGACTGCTCACAGCAATTAACAAACCGCATCTGAGTTTATCTTAGTTGTTTTCCACTCTAGCACCCGGTACAGGCTCTCAATAGAGTGTTAATACAGTGTAAGAAACTAGATTGAGAGTCTCTAAGATAAGGGATGAGTTGGATTTAAGTAAATTATAATTAGAGAAAAGGAGCATGGTCATTTGAAACAGGATGGGTCTAAGTTCAGTTCTGAACCACAAAATAATCTGTGACTTTGGGGCAAATTATGTGAGCTGATTTTCTCATCTGTAAAATGGGGGTATTAATATGTAATTCACAGGGTTGTGGCAGATCTTGAAAGAAAAAAATGTATAAATATATATGGGAAAGGCCTGGCACACAAAAGTTGTTTATTAAGTGTAGGCACTTTTTTCTCCCAAGCCCTAAAAATGTTCTGATTGAGGAAGAGGTTGTGTAGTTTTTTCATAATAAGTATTATATCTAGACACATTTATTCCTAATTTCAATACGACTGTATATAGACCTAGATTTGTTTAAATCACTGTGGCAGGAACTCACATGATTCTAAATATGAGATTTGTGCTGCACATATAAGACGTGGGCATCTGACTGTATGTAAATTATACCTAATTTTTTTTTTCTACTTTCTCCCCTCCCCAAAAATTGGGATCGTGTTTCTGCTCTCTGAAAGGCCCCTGACATCCTATCCTGGCCTCCAGCTGCAGATAAGCCCCAGCTGAGAAAGGTGAAGACAAGCTGCTCCAATGTTTATGCACTGCCTTTCCTCAACTGTAATCCACATTTGCTCATTTTAATATTTCCGGAGAAGTAATTTACATGCACTGTTCATTTGATACAGTGTTTCTTCTCTCCACTGCCTCCTGGAGCCACTCACTCCTCTATCCCTCATCCCTTGGAAAGTTACTCTTATATAACAGTGTGTTTCTGCTGTTTGAAAACACGGTCTTCCTGAAAACAACTCTCACTTGCCCTCAAGGAACCGATGAGATAGTTATCTGCTAACGGAATGTAGATAATCTAAGGACAAATGGGAACTAATACATTTTGAGCATTTCCTACTTGTCAAGAGCTGTTCTAAAGTTTTATGTATATCTCCATACCCAGTACCACATGCCTGTAATCCCAACACTTTGGTAGGCAGAGGTGGGAGGATCACTTGAGCCCAGGATTTCAAAACCAGCCTGAGCAACACAGTGAAACTTTATCGCTACAAAAATAAAATTAAAAATAAGCAACCAGGTGAGGTGGGACATGCCTAGAGTCCCAACTACTCAGGAGGCTGACATCGGAGAATCACTTGAGCCCAGAAGTTGGAGTTTGCATTGAGCCATGGTTGTACAATTGCACTCAGCCTGGGCAATAGAGTGAGACCCTGACTTAAAAAATAAATTATACATATGAATTCATTTAATGTTCAAGATGGAGCACGATAAAGTGATAAAATCATTATAATCCCTGTATTGTAGATGAGAAAAATGAGACAGAGAAATTAAGGTGCTTGCGTGAATTTAAAGTGTGTAAGCAGGAAACTGGGATTTGAGTCCAGGCATTATGGCCCTAGAGGCTAAGCTTTTACTCACCTGGCCTCTTTAAACAAGATAATATCAGTTATAGGAAAACATAAGTATGCTTATGGAAGTCCATGAAGTGCACTGGAAACAAGGGGGCAAAATGTCATAGTTGAGGGTTTATAGTCTCAGAATACACCCACATGAAATCTAAACATAAAAAATTGAGGGTTTCAGAAAGTACTTTCCACATCACAGTACGGGTCTTGTGTGGCTGGGTCAAGAGAGAGGCCCAGTGGGGGACTCTTGCTCATTGACCTGTCACCTTACTAGAAAGAGACCTTGGGGACCACCTCTGAATATATATGTGTGTGTGTGTGTGTGTGTGTGTGTGTGTGTGTGTGTGTGTATGTGCATGCATAAGCAAGAGCAGACACTGGCCTCCAGCCCCCTCCCACTCCCACTAACAGAGCCCAGTCACATCTCAATGTGATTTCGGCCACAGAAGCTCCCATTTTTAGTTTGAACCTGTTCATGTCAAGCTCAGCAAAGACTTTAATCTTGTCAGGTCAATTCTCAATCCTCTTCTTAACTTATCTCTCAGCCCATGCCCCCATCCTTAACCTTCCCAGATGGCAATGACCATGTTTGGAATCCCCATGGTGGTTTCTTACAGCACTTTGGAACTTATCACAATTACAGGTTCTGCGTTCTCGACTTAATCTCAGATTGCTTCAGGGAAGGAATTGCTTCACCTCTGTACCCAAGAGACTGGCACCCAACTGCTGCTCTAATGCTCAGTGATTGAGGCCAGACACCTGGGTTTTCATCACCCCCCCCCACTCAACCTTAGGTAAGTCACTGGACTTCCATGCTTCAGTTTTTTCATCTGTCACTTTCCTAGAAACAGTGTCTACCATATAGTAGATACACAACAAATACTTTTGAATAAATGAATGAATGCATGGGTGAATATAAATCTATGTCCGTCCCTACCCACTTACAGATTGTGTGATGATCAAGTGATCTACTGTAATTGGAAGACTCCTGGAGTATTAATAACTGTGCAGGAAACATCAATCATTTTTTGATTTTCAAAGAATGTAGTAGGCATGACCAAGATGCCTGCTAGAATGGCTAACACAATGGTCCAAGATGGCTCCTGATAATCTCCTTCTTCTGGTATTCACACTCTAGGGAATCAGGGAGGAACTGTATGACAAACAGAATATTACAGAAGTTCTAGCGTGTGATGTGTTATGGCCACGGCTGGCGAAACAAAACAAAACAAAACACATAATCATTTCACCTTTTGCATTTCTCCTTCTGGGGAAGACCAGCCACCCAGTCACAAGAAGACTTGATCAACTCTGTGGAGAGGCCTACATGAAGAGAAACTGAGGCCTCCCACCAACAGCCAGCACTAGCTTGCCAGCCAGTTGAGCGTGCCATCTTGGAAGCAGATCCTCCAGCCTCTGCCAAGCCCTAGGAAAAGTGCAGCCTTAGCTGATGTCTTGAGTGTCTCCTCACGAGAAACCCTGAGGCAAAACCACCCACTTAAGCTGCTCCTTGATTCATGACCCACAGAAACTGGGAAAGAAAATACATATTCCTTGCCGTATTAAGCCACTAAGTCTTGGGATAATCTGCCACGCAGCAATAGATAACTGTTATAAAGGAAAACAACCACCACCAAAAAAAGAAAGAGGCAAAAACATCAAATGAAGTGCACAGGGACCTTAATATCTGGTAGCTATTACCCGTCATAACCGAGTGTCTTTGTGGTATAAGAGATTTCACCATGCTGGCAGTGGGATGCAGGTGTCCCAGGAAGCTTCACAAAGGAGAAGGTAGAACAGAAGGGGACCAACCCTGGCTCATCTGGGAGAATCTGCACTTCCTGCCTCTGCCGCCTCCCTCACAAGCCCTCGGCAGAGAAAAACAATCTCACAAGGAGGTAGGAGAAATAAAGGATGCCATCTGATCCTCTGAAAAGGCTGGGCCAGGCTTCCTGCACCAGCCACAGAACTGAGGTGGTCCGCAGCCTCATGCAAATCTAGAAAAGTTCCTGCCCCTACTTTCCCCCTGTGTCTGCCGCCCCAATTCAGGGCACCAGCATGAAGAGCAAATCATGACCTTGATAAAGTTTGGATGGTTGTTCCTCTCCAGATTTCATGGTGATATGAGGTCCCTGGTGTTGGCAGTGGAGCCTGGTGGGAGGTGACTGGATCAGGGGAGTGGGGCCCTCAGGAATGGCCGGGTGCCATTCTCCCGGTCGAGTGAGTTCTTGTTCTATTTTTTTTTTTTTGAGTTGGATTCTCACTCTGTCGCCCAGCCTGGAGGGCAGTGACACACTCACAGCCACCCCAGTGACAAACTGCTGGGCTCTGGCAATCCTTCAGCCTCAGCCTTCCAAGTAGCCGGAACTACAGGCGTGCAGTACCACGCCTGGCTAATTTTTTGATGTATTGTAGAGACAAGGTCTCATCATGTTGCCCAGGCTGGTCTCGAAGCCACAGGCTCAAGCAATCCTCTCGCCTCGGCCTCCCAAAGTGCTGGGATTACAGGCTTGAGCCACCGTGCCCGGCTTTTTCTTGCGCTATTAGTTGGTTGTTAAAGAGCCTGGCACCTCCTCTCTTTCTTGCTTGCTTCCATTCCCACCACATGATGCACCTGCTCCCTCTCTGCCATGACTGCGAGCCTCCCAGTTCAGTAGATGCCAGTGCCATGCAAAATCGTGAGCCAAATAAGCATCTCCTGCCTCCCCATGCCCCCGCCCCGTGTGTGTGTGTGTGTGTGTGTGTGTGTCCCAGTCTCGGGTATTTTTTTTATAGCAATGCAAAACAGAATAATACTGGCCTGGATTTCACTCCCTCTGGCCCCATTGGTTGAGACCTTCTGCAGGACATAGCCAGCCCCTAGAATGATTATATCCATAGATGGATGGCCAGATCCTGACAAGCTATCTCCACCCACAGAGCTAGTGAGTTTTCCACAGAAAGATTCCAGCCCCCGTGTCAGTGCTTGGAGAAGGTCGTAGTCAGGCCTTGCCTGCACTGGAAGCAGAGTGGGTCCTGCCAAGCCAGCACGCAACCTCAGGGCCTGGACAAGCCAGTGTGTGAGCCCTGGCTCTGAGGGTGGCCTTTATTTTTAGCAGGTCATTGGCCTTAGTCTGTCCCTCTGAGCAGAGCCCCACCCCTAAGTGACCTGTGGGATGAGCACCTCCAGCTCTGACTCCTCGACTGGACTCCTGATCCCCAGCACTGCTCCGTCTTCCCGCTCTCCCCTACTTCTGACTCAAGGGCCTATTGTATACCTGTACAGTGTTTGTGTTTCTAGCCCTGGGGTGTCTTTGAAGTCCACACTCCTCTGCCATTTGAAACACCTCTTCCCGAAAAGAACTCTCCTTTGCTTTAAACTACTTTCTCCTGTTTAACCCAGAAGCCAAGTTCCAAAGCAAGAGAATGGGCGTTACTAGCCTCCTTTTATTTTCATTTTTTTCTTTTTTCCTTATCTCAATAGCTCTAGGAGGTACAAATAGTTTTCGGTTACATGGTTGCATTGTATCGTGGCGAAGAAGCCTGGGCTTTAAGTGTGCCCCCCACCCCCAGCTGGGCACATTGGACCCGATAGGTGATTTTGCCTCCCTCCACCTTCCCACCCTCCCCCTGCTGAGTCTCCAATGTCCGTGATGCCGTTCTCTATGACTTTTCTGATCTTTTGTTCAGCTCTCACTTATAAGTGAGAACATGCAGTGCTTGGTTTTCTGTTCCTGAGTCAGGAGATAAAGCAGCTGGTAACTGATGGAGAGACCACACTCCTAGGCAAAGCCTGTTGCATTTGACTCCTTAGGCTTCTCACTCACCTGTGGCTCCTAGTTGGAGAATTCAAACGCGATCCGCCTCTGTGATCCCCATTTCTGACCTGTACTCTCCTTCCACTAGTCACGGCCACTTATACCCAGCTGTAATCTAACCTCGAGTTTTCTGAATTTGAAGATTGCTTTTGCCCCCTCCCCTATATAATAATCGTGAAAGGTATCATTTTCTGACCAGCTACCACGCACCAGGTACCATTTTGAGATCTCACAGAGAGCATCTCACTACACCCTCCCCTCAACTGTAGGAATCATGACTGTTTCCATCCCCTCTGCATACTCAAAGCCTCCACACCAGCTACCGTTCCCTCCATCTCTGCATTTTCTACTTGTCTCTCTCCAATGCGTCATTGCCCATTAGCACACAACATCTTAGCATTTCCCATCTTCAAAAATGACCTTCTTTTGACACATGCCCCTCTAGTGATCACCTATTACTCCCCTCCTGTTGACAGGATACATTCCTCAGAAAATGTTGTATTCTCTGTGCCAAATTTCCCCTCCACTGAAGCCATCACAATCAGACTTTTGTGCCTTCCACACTCTTGTGAAGGGCATCGATGGCTTCCATGCGTCCAAAGACAGTGGTCAACTTTCACTCCTCATCTTACTTTTCAGCAGAATTTGAACAGTTGATCTCTCTTGTAGAGATGAGGACTCGCTATGTTGCCCAGACTGGTCTTGAATTCCTGGGCTCAAGCGATCCTCCTGCCTCAGCTTCCCAAAGTGCTGGGATTGCAGGCATGAGCCAACATGCCTGGCATCTCCCCTCTTTTTTGACACACTCTCAGATTTCCAGACTTCCAAGACACCACTCTCTCTTGCTTCTCCTACCTCAGTGGCCATCCTTTTTAAATATCCCTCACTAAATCCTCCTCATCTCCGTGACTCAAAGCTCAGTTCTCAGATTTCTCTTTCTATCGGTGCTGCCTCCCTAGGTCACGCTAAGTCTCATGGTTTCATGCCATCTACGTGCTGATGCCTGCCACATTTTTGTCTCTAGCTCTGACTTCTCCTACAAATTTCTAACTCACATATTCAACATCTTACTTGACGCTACTAATTGCCTGATGAGTAGACAAACCGAGTTAATGTGTCTAAAACCAAACTTCCTTCCCTTGTAAGAATGCCTTCTCAAAATTGTTCCTCTCACTGTCATCCTCGTTTCGATTATAGTGGCTTCATTGTTGGTCTTGTTCAAGCCAGAATTTTTGAAGGCATCTTTGACTTCTCTCTTTTTCTTCTGCCAAATATCCTATAATCCGGCAAATCTTGTCAACATTCTCTTCTGAGTCTATCCAAGATCTGGTTATTTTTCAGGTTGACTGACACTTTAACAACTCTGGTCTAAGAAACCACCATTGTTGCCTCTGTTATGAAATATAATCCTAATTGCTCTCCCTCCTTTTGACCTTAATGCCTCCTCACATCGTTTCCATACCATTGGACCTCCAGGTCATATCATGGCACACCAGCCCTCTGCTCAAAACCCTTCAATGGCTCCGTTTCACTCAAAGTGAATTCCAAAGTTTGTATAAGAACCTACAAAGCCTTGCATGACCTGGCTCTCCAGTATCTCTCTGAGCTCATGTCTTATTACTCTTTCCTCTGCCCACTCTGTTCCAGCCGGGCTTGCTCCTTGATACACCAAGCAAGTTTGGCTTCAGGGCCTTGAAAGTGACCATCATGTCTGCCTGCATTAATCTTCCACCAGATATCTGTGTGGATTTCTCTCTTGCTTGAATGTTGCCTTATTCAGGTCTTCTTTGACCACTGTGATGCACAGACTCGAAAGTGGCCCTCACGATGTGCCCACCTCCTAGCATCTATGGCTTTGAGTGATTCTTCCAGTTGAGTGTGGTGGGACCTGTGGTGTGTTATGGCAAGCAGAATACAGTAAAGGTGAGGAGATAGCACTCCTGGATTATGTTACATTATATAAGACTCCATCTTGCTATCAGATCCACTCTAGAGACTTCCTCCCTTACTGGCTTTGAAGAAGTAAGCATCTATGTTAGGAAGCCCAGTGGCAAGAAGTTAATAGCTGTTTCTGGCAGTTGAAAGTGACCTCCGATCAACAGAAGTCTCAGTTCTATAGCATAGCAGCAAATAAATAAATTCTACCAAAAGCCTGAGTGACCTTAGAAGTGGATTATTTCTCATTTGAACCTCCAGATGAAAACACAGCTCAGCTGAAGCCTTGACTGCAACCTCTGAAACACTAAGCAATGACCCAAGCCAAGCGATGCCTAGATCTTTACCCACAGAATCTGTGAAATAATAAATGTGTGCTTTTTAAGCCATCAAGTTTGTGCTAATTTTTTATGCAGGAACAGATAACAAATAAAACCACCCTGTAAAACCTCCTTTCCCTCCACCCCTTTTCTTTTCCCTTATTTTATTTTTCTCTATAAAATTTATCCCCATCTAACATTCATTTCTTTTACTTTTATATTTATTTATCATCTTTCTCTTCCACTAAAATGTAAGATCAAAAAAGATTTATAGCTAAATTTGCAACTCCTAGAAAGATGCCTGGTTCATAACACAAATTCAATAAGTATTTTTAAACGAGTGGGTGAATGAATAAATGGTTTTCCATTTTAACAATAGCTACATTTTTATGTGTACCATAGCCCAGTGCTTTTGTGGTAAAGGACCCAGGTTTTTTTTCCCAATACATCGTAGGCCAATTCTTTTGTAAAGTGCAGTCAAAACAAATTACTAGAAAAATGAGACAAAATGAAGCCAATTTTAAAATTACGATTAGATTCAACAGACATAAAATTACTGTCAAATTGCTATAAAAATTTCTAAATGCTTACTTTCAATTTCTGTATTTATCTCATAGCAGATCTGTAACAATCCTTGGACAGGCACTGCTCCAGGAAAAATGCTGTGACTACCACGACTGAGCAAACAGCCAACGCTTTGACCAGGTCTCAGATCCTTTTTGCCATTTTCATGTGTTCTTCCTCTTAACTTTGGTGCGCTCTTCCTTAGAAAGCCTGCACGAGTGACTCTCCTGAGACTCCTGGAGCCCAATTCCCCAGCATCTGGTTGGGATAAGGCAAAATCCAGAAATCTCCCATGAGATCAGATCAAAGCTACCTTTTTTGGAACCTCACCTGAATTTATACTCTTGCTAGGTTACCTCTTCTTCCCTGCCCAGTTTCTTCTCTTCTTTTATTGTTTTTTCCTGGGAGCCCTTTGTTAATACATTACTTGCACACAAATGCTCATCTCGGGATCTCTCGGTCCTGTGACAGGCACTGTACTTTGACATAATGATTATAATAAAACAGATCTCCACTGAACATATGGAGATGGTAGAACTAAGGTACTAGAGTGGGGAAAAAAGTTTCAAAATTATTATATTCTGAGTAGTTTAAAATACATCAGCATAAGCACGGTGACATAGATATAGGTAGGTTGGCAGCTAGGAGTGGTCAGTAAAATAAATGAAGGGTCCCAAAGAGAATCTATGTTCTATAATTGGTCAGGTAGTGTGTGAAAGAACTAAATCAATAGTTCATATCACAAAGGTAATACTAGATGATTTGTTAATTAGCACAAGAAATATGAGAAATAATTTTTCACTGGTGTCATGAGTGTTGCTTAAGATTTGTATTTAGCTAGGGCAGCCAGCCCTCCTTCTCTATGAATTCTATATCCATGAATTCAACCAATCACAGATTGAAAATATAGAGAAAAAAATAGATGGTTGCATCTGTACTAAGCATGCATTATTTTTCTTGTCATTATTCCATAGGCAATATAGTATAACAACTATTCATATAGCATTCACATTGTGTTAGATATTATAAATAATATAAAGATGATTTAGAAGCTATGGAAAGATATATGTAGGTTACATGCAAATATACTCCATTTTCTATACTAGACTTGAGCATCTGTGGATTTTGGTATCCTCAGGGGCTCCTAGAATCAGTCTTCCATTGACACCAAAGGACAACTATGCTATTATACAGGCACCTCTGCTTGCGAATGAATGTGATATAAGAATTGGTGAGCCCAGCACATGAACACCTTTGCAGTGGCATCATAGATCTGCAAAGCTACTTACTCAATGTAACCACACCTGTAAGAGAATTCTGTCATCTGGACCAAGTAAAAGATCCTGCTGCTCAAGAACCATTGCATGTTCTCAGAGTGACCTTTGCATGAGAGATGTTTCTTAGAGTCCCCTGAGTAGCACATGTTTTTAGCCAAGTCATTTTATCAGGCTATCTTGCATGTAGAATTTTTGGAAACCCAACAGTCTTTCTTTCTCTCTCTCTCTCTCTCTCTCTCTCTCTCTCTCTTTCTTTCATTCTTTCATTCTTTCCTCTTTTTTAAAAAATTATATTTAGTTAAAGCACTTATCTTTTTTTTTTATTTGGAGTCTTACTGTCTCCTAGATTGGAGGGTAGCAACATGATCATGGCTCTCCACAACCTCAACTCTTGGGTTCAAACAGTCCTCCCTCTTCAGCCTCTCAAGTGTGTGCATCATCACACCCAGCTAATTTTCTTTATTTTATTTTATTTTTCGTAGCCATGAGGTCTTGCTATGTTGCCCAGACTAGACTCAAAGCCCTGGGCTCAAGTGATCCTCCCTTCCTGGCCTCCCAAAATGCTGAAATTACAAGCATGAGTCCAATGCTCCCGGCCAGTCTTCTTTCATTTTATTTTCCCGCTGTTTCTTTCGGTCCAAACTGGCAGTGTTCCTCCTGCCACCACATTCTCAAAAACCTTGCACGTCTCCCTTGTATGTCACAAGAGGTTGTGCTGTTAGACTGGAGGGTCCTTCACAGATCTTTCCTGGACAACCACACTTCCAGTCTCTTCAGCCCTAACAAAAATTTATCTAGTCACACCCATGGCCTTCTCTCCAGAGCACAGTTTCCTAATAGTCAATCTCCTAATTTTAGCATCTTTTGTCATCTGGATCAGCTGAGACTTTTCAAAAGCATCGAGTTCTGGTTCACTTTTGCCTATCAGCTCTTTCCTCAAGTATCTATTTCTCCTTACACTGTGCTGTAAGCATCAAGAAGAAATCAAGCCACACATTCAACACTTTGCTTAGAAATCTTCTCAAGTCAATATCCAAGTTTATTACTTACAAATTCTCCCTATTACATGACTGTAGGATACAATTCAGTGATGTTTTCTCCACTGAACAACACAAATCCACCTTTTCTCCAGTTTCCAATACCTGTTCCTCAGTTTCTTCCGAGCTCACACCGATGCACCTTTAATGTTCGTAGTTCTACAAACATTCTTCTATGATTGTGCCTCTATTCTCTAAGGTGATACAGGCTTTCTCTACCATGCTGCTTCCTTTCTTCTCTTCTCTCACCAGAAATGCTGCTAATATTCACCTTTCTACCAATGTTCTGTTTAAGAAAATTTAGACTTTTTCTATCACACACCTCAAAATGTGTCCTTTGATTCCACAGGCACTTCTATATTTTTAAGTATTTGTTACAGCAGCACCACACTTCCCAGAACCATAACCTCTATTAGTTTCTTGTGGCTGCTGTAGCACAATACCACAAACGGAATCGCTTGAAACAACAGAGATGTGTTCTCTAACATCTCTGGAAGCCAGAAGTCAAGTCTGAGTCAAAATAAATATATCAACTGGGCCACATTCTCTGCAGTGGCTCTAGGGAAGAGTCTGTTCCTTGCATCTTCCAACTTCCGGGGGCTGCCAGCATCTCTTGACGTGTGGCCTCATCATTCCAACTTTTGCATCCATTCTCACATTGCCTTCTCCTCTGTATGTGTCTTCTCTTCCTTTGGCTGTCTCTTTTTAGGATAGTTGTGATTTCACTCAAGGCCTACCTGGATAACCCAGAATAATTCCCCATCTCAAGAGTCTTAATTTAATCCCATCTGCAAAGACACATTTTCCTCTTAAGATAACATTGACAGGTTCCGGAATAGCTGCTTAGGCTCTCAAGTCATCAGAGGATTATTATTCAGCCCGTAACCCTCAGAAAGTTCAGATAACTACCCTCCGAAAAGTTGGTACCCTCCAGGAAGTCAGATAACTACCCACAAAAAGGTGAGATAACTACCCTCAGAGAGGTCAAATAACTACCCTCCAATGGGTCAGATAACTTCTTTCAGAGAGGTTAGATAACTAATCACCTAGAGGTCAAATAACTACCTTCCGAGAGGTCAGACAACTACTCACACAGAGGTCAGACATCTACCCTCAGAGAGGTCAAATAACTACCCTACAAAGGGTCAGATAACTACTTTCAGAGAGGTCAGATAACTACTCTCCTAGAGGTCAAATAACTGCCATTAGAGAGGTCAAATAACTGCCCCCACAGAAGTCAGATAGCTACCCTCAGAGAGGTTCGATAACTACCCCCACAGAGGTCAGATAAGTACCCTTAGAGAGGTCCAATAACAACCCTCTGAGAAGTCAGATAACTTCCCTCAGAGAAGTCAAATAACTACCCTCAGAGAGGTCAAATAACTACCCCACAGAGGCCAGACAACTACTCTCAGAGAGGTCAAATAACCACACTCCAAGAGGTCAAATAACTACACTCTGAAAGATCAAATAACTACCCCCAGAGAGGTCAAATAACTGCCTTCAGAGAGGTAAGATAACTACTCTCAGGTCAAACGACTTGCCTGGATTTTTGCAGTAGGCCCCTAATATGTGACCACATGTCAGCTAAAACAATTCTCTTAAACCATAAGTCAAAGTGAGTCACTCCTTTGTCTAGAACCCTACAACAGTTCCTTGTCTCACTCAAGGTAGACTCCAGAGTCTTTATTGTGGCTTGCTGCTGTACGTGATTCCACATTCATGTTCTTTATTGAGGGTCCTTTTTAACTTTTAAAACCTGCTAATTGGGTGGATAGGGAGACTTGATCTACTCTCATGGAATCTAGAAC
The DNA here is from genome assembly GCA_963574415.1 of Tarsius wallacei. Taxonomy (NCBI): domain Eukaryota; kingdom Metazoa; phylum Chordata; class Mammalia; order Primates; family Tarsiidae; genus Tarsius; species Tarsius wallacei. The sequence goes on along the minus strand of CAUYQG010091245.1, from coordinate 45,952 downwards.
CACCATTTCCTAAGGGAATGTCCCAGCTTCCTGCAGTCTACTGGAAATGAGTGGGATCAGGTATTTTTTTTATAGAGTGAGTTGAGTATATTCCCCAGTAGGGGTATTGCGGGGTCGTATGGAAGGTCGATTTTTAGAACTTTTAGAAATCGCTACTGTTTTCCACAGAAGCTATGCTAGTTTACACTCCCACCAACAGTGTAGAAGTGTACCCTTTTCCCCACATCCTCTCCAGCATCTGTGGTTTTTTGAGTTATTGATGATAGCCATCCTGACTGGAGTTAGGTGGCATCTCAGTGTGGTTTTAATTTGCATTTCTTTGGTGACTAGCGACCTGATTTCTTTAAGAGCTTGGCTTTACTGACCTAGCCTCATGTATAGAATGAAAAGTTTCTAATTATTGAAGGAGCCCCCAGTGACCTCCTCTTCCACCTAATACAGATCCCTTCTAGTGGTTACTTCAAAAACTGCTACAAGGTGGATTTAATTGAAAGGCAATTTGCCAAGGGGTCATTCCCTGTTCTCATCTCCGAACTGTTAGACATCAGACCTGTTTTACATGGAATAGGCAAGGGAAAAGGGGCATAGGCAATTGGAATTACTTGTGTCAGGCTGTCACTGGTCCAAGCCTTCCTCCTTTTAGCTTTCAAATGTATCATCCAGCATCTATGAAACCAGGAGGGATGGAACAAGATGGGAGAACTGGTGCCTACCTTGTGCCTGACATTTTACATGCATAACTTCCATCAGCTGGTAATCTGTCATGTGCTAGTTACTCTAATATGTATATGTTCTTTAACCCTCACAAATCCTAAGGAAGCAATTAAGGTCAGCCTCATTTGCTCATTGAGAAAAGAAGCATCAAGGAGTCACTTATTGGAGATAAAATTGCTAGTTATGACCAAAATCTGTCCTCCTCTTCTTTCTCAGTAATAGAATGTCTACTTTTTAACTGAACAAATGACCACCCAGAATAAGGACAACATTTCCCAGCTTCCATTGTATACTTGGTCATGCACCTGACCAAGATCTGGCCCACAGGATGTAAACAGTATGAGTAGACTCTACTTCTGGATAGTGTTCTTAGGTGGAGGGAAGCAAGTTCTTCTCCTTCTTGTCCTGCCTTACTGGTGATTGGGATGTTAGTTGTGGTGGCTGGAGCTGGAGCAATCAATTTGAGCTATGAGCTGGAAGTCACATGCTGAAGATCGCAGAGCAGCAATAAGATTGATGGAATTGGCGTTCCGATGAGTATGAGCTACTATACCAGTCCTAGATGGTCTACCTTTACATGAAGGAAAAATACATTTTTGCTTTGATTAGGCAATGTGATTAGTTAGGATTTTTCCTAAATCACAGGTCCAAGATGCCACAGCTAGGAAGTAACGGAGCACATATCTCAACCCAGCTGTGATTCCAGACCTCCTAATTTCTCCAGTATTTTCGGCTACCTCCCAGGAACTCTGGGTGTTTGACACTAATAGAAACATGGCTGGGCTGGGCACTGGGAACATAGCTTCTCTTCGTGAGTAAGCCATTGTTTGACTTTTTCTTATGTTGGCTAGATGCTGAGGCAACCAACCAACCAATGACAAGACAAAATTCATATCTCCAAACTCAGTGCTCCTCCCACACTGCCAGCCTAACATGAAGTCATCAGTCCAAAGGACTCATGAGTAAGTAGCAGAACCCAGATCAGAAGCTCAGTTGCCTGATTTCCAATCTCACATTCTTTCCATCATACCAGGCTGCTTGGGTGGCGTCCAGGCCAGATCTGAGAATGTATCCTCTTCAATCTCCTCTAAGGAAAACAAAGAGATAATGGATAATGAGCAGATTGCAAAGAAAAGGCAGCAAGAAGACAAACATCACTGCCTGATTTCTCAAGGGCAAAGATTGCATTTTTATTCACTTGGTCATTCCCAAGTCCTTATACAGGACACAGTATACACCTGGCATTTAATATAAGATTCTTGGGGGGAGGGGGAGGAGTGAGACAAGTTCAAAAGCTGAAATCAATGACCCAAACTGCCTTGAGGCCTACTGTCTGCCACAGCATGTGGGTGGCAGCAATACCTCTAATTAGGCTCTAAGCAATGCACTTTATTGGGCCAGAAACCAAGGCCTGGGTTTCAATAAAACACCATCATTGACATATTGATTTCTCTTGACCAGGCCCCTTGCTTTCAGGCTGTTCTTCCGGCAAAGCAATCCTTAGAGAGCACCAGGCAACTCTTACTTCTGTCCCCTGGTGCTTATTGACATGTTAGCCATAGAGCCCAGGGCAGTGAGGGTTAATCTCCACTGGGGTCAGGCACAATGGACTCAGAGCCCACCGATAGGGAGTCAAAAATGCAATTTGAATACCAACTTGCTTTGCTGTCTCCTGGCTGAGCCACTCTACATTGATCTTGGTGAAGGTACTTAACCCATCTGCAACTCAGTTTGCCTCATCTGCAGAATGGGAAATTAATAGCACTTGACTCATTGAGATGTTGAAAAGATTTAATGACTTAATAAATGGAAACCACTTAGAACAGTGCCTGCTGTGTAATAAGTACTCAGTATTAACTGTCATTGTCATTGTCATCATCATCATCAAGTCAGTTGTGTTTTATGGTTCAAGGAAGGACAGATCAATTTTGGCATCTTTCCCTGTGGCTTCTTACCCTCTAGTACCTATGAGCTTACAACTGAAACACCATATATCAAATGCCATGCCTAGACACCCAAAACGATGCATGAGTAAGACCACTTAAAAATCGTACACGTCTTACTGACATGTTGGATATTCTGGTACTTGCATTTCAATTTGCAATTTATAATTTGCCTCTTCCATGCAGTTTACAAGGCCTTTCATCATTAAACTAAACCTTACTTCTGCTCCTTCTTTCATCAGACTTTTTCTATCTCTCCAAAATTTTACCATTCCCTAAGGAATTTGTGGCCGAGTTCTCTCACATATTCTTCCATCGGCCTCTAGGGTCTCAGTCTTCCAGCAACTCCCTCACCACTCCCCTCAAGTTGAACTCATCCTTAAGGACTCAGCTCAAACAGCTCTTCTTCTAAGCAACCTTGTCATGTTCTCCAAATCTGAGTTTGTGTGACTAACATTGGAAGTTGTCCATCCAACAAACATTCTCAACCTGTCTTCTTCCCAGAGCACCACTCATTCAAAAGACTGAAAAAGGCAGATACATGCTTCCCTGGGCTCTCTTTCAATTGCAGTGATCACATGACCTAACGCTGGTATAAGATTTAGGGAAATCTCCTGGGAGTACCATATGGAAAGATTTTTCTTCCTGAACAAAGCAGAGAACGTGCAAGCAGAAATATCTTTTGCTACTCTGCCCCATACCCTGCCATTGAAAATGATCTCGTGAGGATACATGGATCTGCAACATTCATTTTGTGCCCATGAGGAAAAGACTTCTAGAACAGCTGAGGTATAGACCCATGGACTCAGACTATGGAGCTACTGTGTCAACCCTGGATTCACCTATTCATACCTTCAGAACCTTTGTTAAATGAACAGTAAATGTCCTAGGGTTTAAGCCACAATGAATAGGTATTTCTCTTAATTGTAGCAGAACATATCCTAGTTGACTTAGCCATCGATGTAATAGCATCCTCACATGTGACCAAAGGGGCCAGGTCAAAACTTCCAATTTCCAGACCAAGTTGTATTTAACAAGTTGTATGCCCTGAGGAGGGCTGCATTGCTCACCCAATTGGAATTAGAATTACAACTACAATAAAAAAGACATATTTTCTAATTTTCATAGATGCACCATGGAGGCCAACGGACATAAAGCGTGCCTTTTTCTGAGGTGTTTGCTTAATGCTACCCTGTATTTCTCATCGTAGTACCTGTCCCACACCCAGTGATGATTTTTTTCTGAACTCCTAACAATAGAGAGTTTCTTGAGGACAAAAAACATCTCTGATTCATCCTATACCTTCAAAGTCTAGCAAAGCACCTTGCAAGCAATAGAGCTAACAGTAAATATTTTAAAACTAACTTGAATTCAGGTGACAATTTGGGGTTGGATTTTGCTATATTTTTAGCTTAAGAAATATGGTTCCATATTTAGTTTAGGAAATATGAGGATAAGGGCCCAGGGATGGGCCATGAGAGGTCTCTTCAGCTGAATCTCTTTTGATACACAGAGAGGACATCCTGGTTGTGGCTGGAGCTTGTACAACTCGGTAGCAACAACCTGGACTTCAGCACCCCACCCATAATGTACCACTCATCTTTCATTTATTCAGCAAAAATGTTCTGAGTGCCAACTACACACCAAGTCTATGTCTTCCATCCCCAGTCCATCCCATTTTAGACCTCCCCACATCCTCGGAGAAGGCATGCCATCTTTGACATTTCTTGGATTTCTAATAAAGCATCCATTCTGTCAACTTCTTATTTATGGAATTCCCCTCACAGAAGTGTTTGCATTTTCAAATAAGTGTAATGCAATGAGGTGTGATGCAAACTGGTTGACAGGAGATACATATTAAATTCCAATTAAATTGCCCAATTAAATTCCATCAGTAGTCAGTGAGTAAGAGAAGGCCCCATGTTGCCAAGTCTTCTGATCTTTTGTGTGAAACTCCCCAATGTTAGATGCTGGCAGCTAATTCATACTTTTTGATAGATACCATATTAGTCAGACAAAACATACTCATAGTCCAGACCTCTTCTGTGGGCCAACATTTTGAGCTCTCTGACCTAACGGAATGAATGGTGGTCTTCCTTTGTGATCCTGGAGTTCTCATTGGAGGCTGGGATAGGGCCTTGGAAGAAACAGTGGTATGTCAGAGCAGGAAATAACAGACAAGACTTTGCTCAGGGTCAGGCAAAAAGACCACAGTGGCATGGAAGGGAGCCACTCTTTCTGAGCACTGGATGCACTGTGCTCTCCTTCATAGACATGGTCTCGATTTAAGCTTCTCATCACCCCAAGGTGGGTGAAGTAGAGATGTGTTAGCAGAGAAGGCAGGACTGTATCTCAGGTCACCTGACTTCCAGTTGGAGCTTTTTCCAATGCATACCGTTGATTTTACAAGGAACATCTTCCATTCTTTCCTCTATCTCTTCTTGTCTTCATTCACTCTCCTCTAAACCTATGTAAGGTGGTCTGTCTCCATGAGGTTTAAGTTGAGTTGCCATAGTTTTCTCATCCATGAACTGGGCATAATGTTGTTGTGCCTGGCACAGAGTATGCACTCAAGAAATATTAGCTTCTTCTTTATTGTCTCATTTACTTTACTTTTCTATGTTTTAAAGAAATATTTTTTAAAACTCCTCTCCACCCCTGATTCTATTCCTAAGAGAAAAGTATATTTTTTGGACCTTCTTCACTTGGAAATGATTTATTGATAATATTGTCAAGGTTCTCAACAGGGAAAAAAGGAAGGGAAGGAAAGAGAGAGAGAAAGAGAGAGACGGAGACAGAAAGAGAAGAGGAAGGAAGAAAGGAAGGGAGGGAGGGAGGGAGGGAAGGAAGGAAGTCCATTTCCAAAGAACAATGTAGCTTCCAGAAGAGTGCCAAGTTCCAGAAGAGGGCCAAGACGTCCTCATACCTCTCCCTAACAACCTGTGGTGTTATTCTAGAGCCAGAAATGACCCTGACAACTGAATAGAAACAAGCAACAGTCATGCTTTAAAACCTTGGCATGGCCCTCTCTAAGAAAACCCATTCCCATGTAATAATACCTGGCCTGGAAGAATAGTATCAAAAACGATACATTTTGCTTTGGGAAAGAATTTCACTACATGTTTATTTTAAAATTCATCACGGGGTCCCCCTAGTGTATTTGAAATACAATTTTATTTGCAAAATTTAATTAAAAATCTGTAATTCTAGAGCCGAGATGAATTGCTGAGATCAACTTCTTCACTTTATGGGTGAAAGGCAATGAGTCACAGAAAGAAGAAACTAGCATCTATATTATAGAGCCAGCTGCAGTACAGTCCAAAGTGGATTGCTTGGTTATTTTTATTTTTATTTTTGTTGGTGGTTGTTATCATAAAGAGATTGAGCTCAGGCACTACAGTGTTAGAATGGGAAGGAGTCTTACCTATCAACTAATAATAAAAGCAATTATAATAGCTTTTATGAGGCACTCGCCATTGCCAAATGCCATGTGCTTGGTGCTGGGGAGACAGCAGTGGACAATTCAGAATCAACGTCTTAGGGAGTATATGGTCTGTCTTTATCTTACAGAAACACAAGCCCAGCATGACGGAGGCCTCCTTAAGATGACTCAGCCTACTATCAAGGGACATCAGAACTGGAACCTAGGTTTCCAGTCCCAAGGTTTTTGTGGTACACTACGTTGTCTCCTCGGGGTCTGGGATGGACTTATAGAGTTAAAGAAGAAGCACAGGCATCTCCTGCTTACTTTCCAGTTCTATTAGGAATCAAGGAACCCAGCATTAAGAGACCCACCACAGTGGGCCCAGACATTTTGAGATGAGGACCCTGGTTAAGTGGATTCTGTTGCCATTCAGACCTCAATTCCTAGGTCACTACCTCAGACAGAAATTGCCCCTGGAAATTCAACAGACATTTTCACTGGCCACCTTAGACAAATGGCACCCTATCCCCACTTCCAATCACCTAGGATACTAAGACTTTGCTTTACTCTTTTCTTCCTGCCTTTCAGTATAGATATTGATGTGTGTATTGCCCTACTTATGTATTTGTTTTTTGTTGTGGAAATTCCTGTAAGCAAAACTCTACCTACCTTGTTTACTGCTATAACTTAGCAACACAACTGTGCCTGGCTCAAAGCAGGTGTTCTGTAAATATTTGTGTGGTAAATGAGTGAATGATGGTTCTGGATTTCAGTTGTCGGATTAATACTAGCTGCCATAATAGAGCCACCTTGGTACCCAGTCATTCTATCCCTTGGCAGAATCCCCTAGTTGGGAGACGGTACCGAACCCAGAGGTGGAAAGAGTTTGGTGGGAATATTCTTAACATAAATGTTCACTGCCTATCAACCTTCCTGCTGAATACAGCAATATGTTTCCATTTTGATGCAGTTGAAGTTTTGGGGGCTTTATGGGTTTTTTTAAGACTACATCTGTAGAACCGAGAAGTGCTAGAGTGATTTCCATAATAGCAAGTTTCTTACCCCATTCTTGCCAGTTTACATGAAGTGACAGCGTTTATTGTGCAGGATACATACATTATGGCTCCAAAGTCATTTCTTGGATGTCACCTACTCTGCTTTGTTTCTGCTTGTTGCTCCAGCAGAATGATTCTCTCAGGAGAAAGATTGGGATTTTTTTAATAAAAGCACAACACTGTAAAAACTGTTTTTTTAAGGGAAAGTCATTTTTTATGAGCTCTACTAACCGCCAGACTGCTGAATGCGTTCCATTTCTTTTTCAATACTTTGTCCCTTCCTGGTATAACTGCCTTATGGGGACTCGGTTGCGTTTCTCTTTGGACCCTGAAGCCTGAGCATAGTATTGGTGGCAGGAGATGCTTAATTCATGTTTGCAGAATAGAAGAAAATAAGCGTGCCTTCCTATTCTACACCTGGGGAAAGATGGCAGCTGCCCATGTTTGCCACCCTAGCCTAATCTTTTCAAGTTGGATTTAACAGATAGATATATTCATTGTACCAGTATCACAGAAATCAACTATCTTATCAAAATTTTCCCTTTTCATATCCCATTCATTCACAAGATTCTTTTGACACTTGTAAAGTAAAAATCTAACTCTTTCAGTGATATCAAATCATGCTTCATACCAATAGTTTTTAACAAAGGTAATCCCGCCCCTGGGTAATGTTTTGAAAAATTGTGGGGACATTTTTGGTTGTTGCAATGATTTGAGTGAGCAGTATTGGCCTTTATTAGACAAGGGTCAGAGATGCTAGATATCTTGAAAAGTGTGGGATGGTCTTGCCCAATGAAAAACTGTCCATGTTCCATGTGACTTTCTAATGTTCTGCCCGGTATTCATATATGTGAGAAAGAAACATGTTTGTGTTTATCTGAGTCTAACATCAAATTCCATTTTGCCTATGCATAAATTATTTTATTTGCAAGGTTTTAAAATACACTGAACTTTCTAGGGACATGATTTCCATGTAAACCAAGAGTAGTTTGTAATTAAAAAAAAAATCTACTAAAAGTTATTTTTCATTTTGTTGTTGTTGTCACTGTTGTTGTTTTTAATTTACCTGATGGAAGGTGACATTACTCATGACATTTGAGTGACACCTGTATCAGTGTGCATGCATAACGTTCCTGGAGATGCTTTACACAGATGCAAGTATATGACTCTTGCATAATGTCTTTTAGTGTTCTTGTGTTCAAACAAGTACATGCTGGCACTTGTATCATTTTATTGTCATTTGCTTCTCTTTTACTTATCTCTTACTCCACACTTGAAACTGTGAGTACAGGCATATTATGCCATGCATAAATTTCATTTCAGAATATGAAAATAAGTGTTATAAAATACATATTAAAAGAAGGGTGTGTTAAGTTTTATTGAGAAAAACTACCTTATGGGAACCTCTTGTATATTCCAGAACCTCTTCTCTTAAGTTAAAGATATCAGGATGAAGAAGACAAGGAAAGGCTTGTCTTCATTTTGCCTACAGTCTAGTGGAGGTGACGGACACCAGCACATCACCTCCATGGAGATCATTTGATTCCATCTGTAGTATCAGGGGGGAAAGTGTAGATGCCATGGAAACAAACTCTAGAGGGCCTAGTCTGTTTTGTAAAGGCAATGGTTTCTCTGAGGAAGTGATAGTTTAGCTGAGTTCTAAAAGATAAGCGACATCAAGAAGAAGGCAAGCTGGATGGAACCTTCCAGGCTGATGGCGCAGCATGTGTGAAAGCCCTGAGGTGTTCAAGAAGCAGGAGAAAGCTGTCGTGACCGGGTCATAAAGAGTTAGTGAGGGCAAGAGTGATGGGAGTTGAAAGAACACATGTGTTCGATGAACAAGAGAGCCTGGAAGGTATTTTAAAGGTTGGAGCAACTGAAAACCACTGGAAGACTTGGAAGATAATGACCTGTAGAGTTCTATGTTTTAAAAAGATTACTCTGAATGTTGCATGGAGGATTGGCCAGAGGTGGACAAGAGGAGTTGGCCAGTTATTAGATGGAATATTCCATGAGAGATGGCAATGCTTTGAAAATGGTATTTGAGCGTGATGGAAAGAAATAGCTGGTGTTAAAAACCATTCAAGATGGGGAATCAATGGAACTTTGTGACTGACTAGATTTGAAAGTGGGAGAGCGATGGTCTCTCAGAACATTTCTTGGATTTGATCATGAGCAACTGAATGTGGGACTTTTAGGTAAGATGGTGAACTCTAGGAGTGAGCACTTGCTAGAGAGGATTAGTGAGTTCCATCAGTGACCACATCTTTCACAGCACTTCAGATAAGAAAAATGAGGCTCAGAGAAATTAAGTGGCTTATGTAGAGTTATGAATAATACCTGTCAGGTTGGAAGTTCAGACTTCCTGATGGCAAAGTCCAAAGTTCTTTTAGGACACCACATTTGTTGTAAAAGTTTTCCTGTCTTCCAGGAAGTTATAATTGCTTGTGATTTGGGGTAGAGGAGACAAGGCCGTGTCTACCAATGGTCACCAGACTAGACCTCAAGTAACCAAAGTGTGAGATGTTATCACTTAATACAATAAGACTTCAGAAGGCAGGAGAACACAGCTGGCTGGGTGATCAGGAAGGGATCCACCAAGAAGCTGACTCAGGAGATGCTTGATGAAAAATGGGCAAAATTTTAATAAAGTATGAAGCAATTGATGTAGGGGGTAGTTTCATGGGGAGAAAAAGGACACCAGTGGGACACAGTGGCTTCCAGCATAGATGAAACAAATTTTCCACTTCTGAGTCCCAAGAGCTGGGTAGATGCTCATAAATGTTTGTTGAACAGATGCTGAGTTCAGAGCTGTTTACAACTAGCAGCCAACATCTTCTTTAAAAGTACAGATTAGTCTCTTGAAGTCACTTCAACCAAAATGCTTTTAAGCATCAAGTATTCCCTAAATCACCCATTCTTTTTCCTGATTCTGTGTTCTTTATCGAAGTATTATGCCTGACCCGTTCCCTCCCTGGCCCATTGAAGTTCCAGCCACCTGCTGCCTGCTGGCTGGTCCTCCTGTTCCTTTTGAATGCACTTCTGAAGTAACCCAGCTCCCTTTCATAGTTTAAATATTTGCTCTTGCTTCTGCTTTGCAATCCTAGCCATTCTTTCTTCCTAGTTTATGTTCTCGGTGACTCACTTAAAATTTTGCCTAAATAGATAAATGAACATTTATACTTCCGAGAAAGTGGTGTAGGATGGTGAGTGTATTTGCTTACTAGAGAATTTCTCTTTTTTAATTTATTTAAGAAACTACTTGTATATATATATATATATATATATATATATATATATACACTTTAATTTTTTATTTTGAAGATGGGGGTACAATTCAGGGTATACAAATGTTCATTATGCAGGTAACCTTGTTGATGAGGTGAATTTCTATCCATATGAATCCATTTTTCTGAATCTAGTAGCCATAACATCTAAAGCTGCCCCTTTTGTCCAGGATTGTTTATAGAATTTTGACTTCTGCTATTTGTGCACAGGACACAAATTACCTAAAAGGATCAGAAAAGAGAATGCAATGTTTTGATTGATTTGACACTCTGGTTATCTTAAGGAAAATTCCAAATACATATTTTTAAAAATGTTTACACTTAAAACATTGTGTCTTGTTTTCTGCTGTGACAATAACACATAGCTGTCCTAATTGAGACTTAGAAGCTCAGATGACTGAGCATTTCCCCAGGAACCTGAGCTATCATTTTGAATGTTGACGCCCCTTGCCCAAGGATGCAGCAACTCAGAAGATGAGCTATGTATATACTGGCCCTAGGACCAAGCTTGTAAATGTCTTCCAGCATCAGTTAGCAGTGTTTCTCACCAAATCCCCAAGGTCTGCCTAATTTTTTGCCACCTATCAGAGAAAAAGATATTCCCACAACTTGAAATTTCTAGAGTCTGCTTTTCAATTTTCATATTCATAATTGCATTCCTATGAGGCCCCAGGTTCAATCCCTGGCAGGAGTGCTAAATGGTTATTCATAATTTTATTCGTATTTTAAGGAGTCTGATGTTGGAGTTACTAAAAAATCAGTCCACAGACCCTCACTCACTCTTGTCCTCAAGACCACAGTGGATATTCTTAACCATCTACCATTTTCCTAATCCAGTGATGCTGCCAATCCAGACTGGCAGCTGTTGTTTCAAATATATACATTCATATATGTATGCTGTCTGCAAGGTTGTCCAGTGACACAAAAGGAAAAGTAATTTGGATCTTTTCACGTAAACCTGGTGATTTCAACATAACTGTTAGCAAAGGCAATAGCTGCACTGTTGTTCTTCAGCTAAGATAATGGAGCAGGAAAAAATCTAGACATTTACCGCCAAATCTAAGCCCTACCATGAACTAGTTGTGTGACCTTGGGCGAATCTCCCCACTTCTCTTTGAGTCACTTCTCACATCTGTAAAATGAGGAGGTTGATTAGATCACTTCTAAGGCCCTTTCTTCCTAACAGCTTCTAAAACTGAGCTGTCTAATCTCTAATTTGGGGAGCAATTTCTCATTGCCTTTTTTATTCCAGCACCATCTTTTAAGGCACTCTATATATACAAAGACTGATAGTATTTTGTTGTTATTTTTTCCATGCTCTAGTGCTATTAAGTGGGGTGACTCACACAGGGCTGGGTTCCTGCTACGGGCTCAAAAGCTACCCATTCCTAAGGGGGGAGCTTGGAGACAGCAGAGGAGGAAGAAAAACTCCTGGTTCCAGTGAAATACACACAGGCAAAAATAGAAAAGCCCCTCCGAGCAAAGAGTGTCCTGTCTCTGAGGTTCCAGACCTTCCTGGTGATTGAGGACTTTTACCCCCAGGAGTCAAGTGACACAGTAGAATAGGGTTCTTTGGGAAAACATCTAAATGGTATTTTCATGTTGCTTGCTGTGGGTTGCGTGTTGCGAGTCTTCTCTTCCTTGGTCTCTACTAATTATTTTGTGCCATTTTTACCCTGGAGGATTCACTTTGCAATGACTGTCTCTTCATCTTTATTTGTAATCTTTTTTTTTTCTGATTCTAATAATAATACATATACAATGTGGAAAGCAGACAGCAGTTTGAAATAAATTTTTAAAAATTATCCACAATGTCACCACCAAGCACTTTAGCGAACTTCATTCTGGCTTGTTTTTCAACATGCATACTTGTAACTCAGACATCAGCTGTTCCTCCTGGCTCTTTTTGAGCCTGCGGTAGGCCACACAGAAGCTTTCTGTGTTTTCCAGAACCCTTTCAAATGACAAAAAACCAAACTCAAACTGGCTTAGGCATAAAAAGACATTTATTGGATCACAGGAAATCTCAGTGTAACAACCCAAATGTTCATCCACAGGAGAAATAAATACATTACGATATAGCCATATAAAGAAACATTATAAAGTAGAGAAAATGAGTGAGCTAAAGCTATCCATTGGAATGTAAACAATTTTACAAATATAACACTGAATGAAACAAAGCAAGTTGCAAAAGAATGCATATACCAAAACACCACTTTATGTATAATTGTTTAAGGATAGATACAGATGTAGCTCAAGAATACATAGATATCTAAACAGAAAAAAAGGAGGATTGGAAGAAATAAACCAAGTCTTGTAAAAGGCAGGGACCTGGCTGTGACAAGGAAGAAGTAAAAGGAATGCTTCAACCATGTTGGTGATGGACTGTATCTTAGTTGGGTGATGAGGGGCATTCAGGCTTTGTTATACCAATGCTATACATTTTTGAAATGAGATCGTAATATATTCTTAAGAACCACTACCCTCCCCGCCCCCCCCACATCATATTCCAAAAAAGGGTCCAGAGATCATGCCAGCATCTGGTATGGCGGTATTCCAGGTTCAGTCCATCTCTCAGCTCCGTCTTCCTTCAGATGAACTCACCCCTTGTAATGGCAAGATGGGTGACAAAAAGCTCTAGTTTGATATTCTCACAATTCTGGCTGATAAATTGATACTTTCTCCTTAAAAATTCAGAGAGAGAGAGAGATGGGGGGAGGGGAGGGGAGAAGAAGAGTAGAGAAGAGAATGTCCACTTCTGACTCTATCACCTTGGAGGGGGGAATGTGTGATGTTCTCATTAGCCTGGTCTGAGTCATACCCACTTCTGGTCTTGGGAGATATGGAGGTGGGTATATAGCACCCAAACCACCTTCCTGGGAAGGAAGGATGGGTGGTTCCCCAGAAGGAAATGAAGGTGTTGTTAGCAGAAGTTGAAATAGATTCTGGATAGGTATAAAAAACAGATGTCCAGTCTAATTAGTGAAAAATGGGCAATTTACCGGAGATTCCTTAAGGGACATGGAAGAGAGGATGTACAACAAAATGCCTAAACAAACAACCTGGCAACACCACTTAAACATTTTACTAAAGCCTCCTTCTCATGGCGCTGCCTCCCACTCCAAGCCCTACCTTTAAGAGGTTCCCTCTCTCTCTCTCGCTCTCTGTATCCTGACTTCCTAACTGCCTTCTTACTTCTGCAAAGCAATGCCACTCTACCCAGCGGTTTGGCATATTTTCATTATCTCCTGCTCAGCAGATCCTACAAATAATAGTGTACACCTCTTTAAAAGGCAGGAAAGTCTAGGGATTACAGCTTATGACTTGAGTATACCCTTGCAACTTATCAAAACACAGCTTCCAAATGTTTTCAGTACTTTAAAACCCCGAGAAATTTTAATACCAGCTGCTAAGATAATACATTTTTCCCTATTATCATCTATATGCTTATTTACAGGATTGAGATGATATCGCTCTGTGGTTTTGTACTCAGCTTTTGCATTTTTCTCAAGTCATTAATTATTTCCCTAAAATGTTATTTTTGTAATGGTTATCTAATACAACATTATATGAAAGAATCATATTGTTTAAAGCAGCCGTCTATTGTCAGACATTTAGGATGTTTCCATTTGTTATCATATTATAAGTAATGTTGTCATTAACATATGTTCATAATAGTTATGCGTTTATCTGATTGTTGCCTTAGGATCTATTCCTTGAACTGAAATCTCTTAGCCAATGAGGTGTGAACGTTTTTATGGTTTTTGACACAGTTTGCCAAATGACTCTCCAGAAACACTATAACCATGTATCTTCCCTTAGCAGCATATGAGAAGGGTTATTTGCCGAGTATTTCCTTCTGTGCCCTTCCATGCAATACCTGCTGAGCTCAGAGCAAACCGCAAATTGGCTTTGTAAAGCAAGGATGGTGGCATGGCACTTCTCCCACTCAATTAAGGGTTTGACCCTTCCAGAAAAAAAAAAAAAAAGCATAATACAGAGTAGTAATGATGTTCCCCTTTGCTTTTTTTTTGTCTTCATCCACCCAAGCTCTCAACCCTAAAACTTACAAATCATTCTTGATTTCTCTTTTTTCCTCACCACCCCCATGTTTCACTTTTAATCAACTCCAGTCCTTCCACTTCCAGCACATAGCCTGAATCTGTAAGTTTCTCTCCATCTCCTTGACTACCATGTTAGGTCACACCACCCTCAGCTCTAGACTAGAATATTAAGATGGATGGCCTCCAGTCAACTTTCCAAGCAGCAGACAAAGGGATCTGAGAAGCACAAAGCAACGAAAGCACCCCATGCATAACACTCTGGAGGAGCTTGGAATAACTGGATCCCTCTCACTTCTCCAGCCTTGTCCACTTCACCTTTCTTTCATCCCAAGGCTTCTACCACGCTGGCTCCTTTCTGCTCCGGAAACTCTTTATGTGCATTCCACCTGAGGGACATAAAAGAAAGGACGTACAACAAAATGCCTTTGACACCCCAGATCTTCGCATGGCCGGGTCCTTCCGGTTACTCCAATTTCAGCCCGAATATCCCTCTTCACAATGGACCTTCCCTGGTTGTCCAATCTAGTCACCCCCAGTCAATTCCTTAGCATTATACCTTGCCTTATTTTTCTGTCTGAATTGATCTTAATCTTTTTGTTCTTGTTATTTACTTATTTATTATCTGGATCACCCATGCAAACTCTAGGAGGGCCAGGGATATTTATTTGTCGGGTTCACTATGGTATTACAGAGCCTAGAGCAAAAATGCCAGGCACAGAAATGATATTTGTGAAATGCATGACTTTCTTCCTCTCTCCCTCCTTTCCTTCCTTCTTTCTTTTTTTTTTCTCTACTGCCACTGTGTTGATTCAGGTTTTTATTCTCTGCTATCTAGAATTTTTCAAATGCTTACACTTCATGGATCTCTCTCTCCAGTTTCCCCATCTCTCTCAAATTTTCTACACCCTATGACCAGAAGTATTATTCTAAAACATATCTGAACCCAACACCTTATGGCTTATGAAGGAAAGTACTGCTCTCTTAACATGATTTTTCAAGGCCCTCTATGTTTTCATCCAACCTAACTTCTCAGTCTTTTTTCCCCCCAAGGACTAATGCCCATCCCCCACAACACACACACACGCCCCAGATTACTCTTCATTCCTAAATTTCTTCCACCTTCCTGGCCTCCATAGCTTTTGGGGGGCTCATGTTGTTCCCTCAGGATGGGCATACTCTACCCACTGAAATACTGCTCACTTCTCAAGGTCTTTCTCAAATACATTCTCTTCCAAGAAAATGTTGTTGCTTCTTCAAACTGAAATGAATAACTTCCCTGTAAGACAGAAATGATGAAGAGATTCCAAATAAATTGGTAACTGCCTCCTGTGGATGACTCGGGAAGAATTCTGAGGCTGTGCTCAGGCTACCAGAGAAGGAGCTCTGTGATCAATTAATCATGTCTGTCTTGAGCTTAGGAGTGGGAGCTCTGGGCATGCATATTTACTATTCTTGCTCGAAGAATTTGCATTGTAAAATATAACCCTTCAGCTTGGGCATGTTTCTTTCGTGCTTTATATTATATTTATCAATTCATAGTCTTCCTTTGCCTTTTGGATCATCAGAAATTTAAGTTTAGTCTGTGTGATACATATGAAACATATTCTTATTGAATTTAGTCTTTTCTATAGTGACCTTCCAGTATAGACCAAGGGAGACAACGAAGCTGGAAAACAGGTCATGAATAAAGAGTCATAGGGAGTCGACTAGAAGGGTAAGCGTATCCCCTGACTCTTGCCTAAGAAGGCGTGGCTGACCCGGAAGTGTGGCTCTCTAGAAGAACAGAGACTTTGGAATTTGCTGTGTCCAGTTCCAAATACCAGGTCTGCCATATCTTAGCTGCCCAAGCTTCGGCAAGCCCCTTCATCTCTTTGAATCATAGTGTTCTTACCTGAAATGGTAATCAAAACCTCCGTCTCATAGGATGTAGTGGAGATTAAGGAGAGAAAGTGTATATCAACAGTAAATCACCATGAGGGGTCTCCTGATGGATCTTGGGTCCTTCCCTTCTCCTGGGTCAGATGAGCACTTGGTGGTTCTCTTACCTAATGCAGAGATGCCCGCAGTGCCTCGAACGAGAGAGAAAGGAAACATGCCCGGTACAGACCTGAATGATAACCCAGAGCTTAGACTTGCAGAGACAGGATTTGGCAATAAACAATCATGCTTTCCTAAATTCAGTTTTCCATCGTATCAGGCATCCTTTGCCTGGGCTCCTCCACCTCTCTTCTCATGAAGTAAATAGGCCATAAGACTGCATCCACACATTCAATACCTCAAGGAAATTCCCCACCTGCCCATGAGCAAGGCTCACTTGAGGCTCTGGACAGCAAGGGAGGAAGAGAGGGAGTAAAAATAGCACACATGCCAATCCATTTCCTGAAAGTTCCTCTGGAGCTTTCGTTACCTGTGAATTAGTCATAACTCTGTCACACTTGACTTTCTGATCATGAGAATAAAGCCATTTCCATTTCCCATCTCTCTGTTGGGCTTCTCATTTAAAATACAGACACACACACACACACACACACACACACACATTTTTTCCCCCACAAAAATGTCTGCTCCTGAATCAAGTGTTCTTAGGTCTCTCATGCCTCAAACACAGAAATTTTCCACCCCCCACCACTCCTGTGGTTTGCTCAAGGGACAGGCCAAGAAAATAGCGTTGCTGACTCTAATTCTCCAAATATCATTCTCAGTGACTTGCTGGGCCACTAAGAACTGGGACATAAAATGTGAGTTACGGAAGGACCTTGGTGGGCCCTCATTTTATAGATGGGAATTCTAAGGCCTGAGAGGAGATGGTTTTTCCCCAGGTGAGACAGAAAGGCAACCAGAGAGCTGTTTCCTAGCCCAGTGATTTCCTGTTATACCATATACCTTAATATATTTTCCATGTTTGCATGACACTCTTTTATTTGTTAATTACACGTTGCCAGTGACTGACATTTACTGAGCTCTTGCTATGGTACCAGTTGCTTTACGTGTGCGATTCTATCTGGTCTTCTCTAGAGCCCTGGGTGGCTTAGGTGTTACCTCTATTTTATAGAGGCGAGAGCTGAATATTGGAAAGGGAGGGCAACTTGCAAAGGGTGGGATTTAAAACTGGAAAGCTTAACTTCCAAGGCCTGAGGCTAAACCATGCCTACCTGGTCCTGTTCCCTTACTAGAAGACCTTTCCCAGCGTTTCACCCTCTAGGACTTTCAGACGTCTAGGTCTAGTAGGAACCAAATCAGTACAATGGAAAATGCACAATGCACAATGCTGGAAGGTCATGGCAAGTGAACAAGCTAAGTCCACGCAGCTGGCTCATGGCCAAGAAACACAGGGAGGCAAACCCCCCCCCCCGCCCCTAGCACTGCTGGTCCTGGGAGCAGTGGGAAGCCCAGGCCTGTATCACTGCCCTGCCTTGCTTTATTGTCTGACTTACAACAGCAGACAGCTATTACCAGCAGCAACTCCATCAATTCCACGGTTTTCTTGGTCATCAAGGGTATGGCTGAGGCTGTGCCCAGGGCTAGGAAAACTGTATCACCCCAAACACGAAGGCATCTGTGTTCTTTGTTCTGGATGTTCCCTACAAGGAAAGAAATGTTTTATCCTTCCAACCCTTCCTTCCTGCACCCTGCCAATGAACCTCAGCCGTGCTTCAAACCATTCACCCTGCTCTCACCAGAAAAGAAAGTAGTTATTCTAGATAAATGCAGGGAAACAGTCCTACGTGGGCCTTAATGGCACTGGCCAGTTTTGTCCTGTCATCTGCTTCTCTCTCTGCTCTATCACTTTTTTTCTCTGGCCCCCACCTTTCCCATTTGTTAAAAGGCAGACGTGAGCTCTAGCGAAGCTGCCTTCAAGACAGACATGTCTGGCTATCACATCTCCTTTCCCCAAACTCTGAGTTTTGAGGATGGAGTAGGAACTGGAATCACAACAGGGAGGCAGGGACCCAGGCACGCGCTGGTGGTGAGGGAAGGACTGACAGAGAGAAGGCCAAGCAGGCAGGAAGTGGCCCTTGGGAGAGCTGCTGAGGGGGTTCTCAGAGGACAGGGGGAACACAGAAGGACAGGATTTGTTGTAAAAAATTTTCCCTTTGCTGAGCTTCAGGGGAAGTACAGACAGAGCTTGGGAGTCTGGATTTTTAGCCCCCCTTATTCCCTGACATCTTATTTATATTCTCAGAAGCACCAAGAACACGTCTTCATGACAACACAGAGAAAGATGAGCTGGGACTGTCACAGCCTGCTTTGCTGCAGACATGTAGTTGTGAATTCTTTTTTTTTTTTTTTTTTTTTTTTAGTTTGAGTCTTACTCTGTCGCCCAGACTGGAGTGCAGTGGCCACTCCCGGCCACCGCAGCCTCAACCTGCTGGCTCCGGTGATCCTTCCGCCTCAGCCTTCCCAGTAGCTGGAATTACAGGCACGCACTACCATGCCCGGCTGATTTTTTGACTTATTGTAGAGATGAGGTCTCGCCAAGTAGTTGCGAATTCTGACCAGGCATGCATGCGCGTGTACACACACACACACAGACACACACACACACACACACATACACACCTTTCTTTAAAGATGCTTCAATAGGAATACTACCTAATAGCTAGCTCTGCAATCTAAGATGCCCTCTAGAAAGCTTCCTGGAGCCATTGGGATAGCACTTCCTAGTCT
The DNA here is from genome assembly GCA_963574415.1 of Tarsius wallacei. Taxonomy (NCBI): domain Eukaryota; kingdom Metazoa; phylum Chordata; class Mammalia; order Primates; family Tarsiidae; genus Tarsius; species Tarsius wallacei. The sequence continues at coordinate 26,797 of CAUYQG010091245.1, read as the reverse complement.
AGGGATAAAGAAGTAGGTTTACTCACCAAATTAGGATTCAAAACCACCTAAACAAGCTCAAACAGATGGCAGGAAGGAAAGGTAGCAGAGATAAATATCAAGCCCAGCACTTGGGTCCAAAAATTAAATTTCTCACCACACAGAATTGTTGCAGCAGATCCTAAAACACAGACTCCCCCGTGGACAAAAGCCAGCAGTTCTCCACACCAACTTGGGCTGAGCTAATGGAAGAGTGTTTGCAGTTGTGAATCAGGCTGCATGAAAGTGTTCAAGGGTGGACGCCTCGGCTGTCCAGAAGATTCGCAGATATGTGCACACTCATACCGCCCGCAGAGGCAGGCCAGAGGGCAGTGGGAAGGACCCGGGCAGGTCTAGAGTCAAAGCCAGATTCGACTTACTACCTTGGAGAGCTTGGGCAAGTTATCTCTGAGCCTCTGCTCTTAAGTTGGCCCCAAATACGCTTCGTTTGCTCGGTTGTTGTAAGCCGTAACGATAATGTATGGCCACACTTCTCAGATTAGGCTGGCAAATTCCTAGGAGTATTTGGCAGTATGATTGGGAGTATGGGAGGCCATGGCATAAACACAAGGCATGTTCCCAGTGTTTCTATTTTACTCAATGGCAAATCATTTACAACCTATTTTTATATTAAACCAAACAGGGAGATATTACTGAGCAGAAAGAAAAAATCTGATGCCATTTTCAAGGCTCAGAACGGTGTAGAACTTTCAAGATAGCAGGCGGCTTTTGCCTGGTCTATGCCCCTTGTTTCTTAGAAATGTGTATTCACTTTCTCTGTCTTTGGGGCACTTCAGCAGAAGATTTGAGAAGCTTTGGTGCACATGCAATACCTGGCAGGGAGTTTAGCACATAGTAAGTGATCAATAAGTAATGAATGTCACTATTTGGAATTTCTGAAGCGTGATCACCCCATTGGCTCCTGAACCAGTCAGATGGCACATTGTGTGGCATGTTAGGTCCAGCGAGGAACACCCCTTTTTAAGAGGGACGTATAATCAAACTGGAGTGTGTCTAGGCGAAAGGATGATGGCCCAGCAGGTGAGTGGTCTGAAAATCCTATTATATGAGAAATTATTCTAGTAACTGTTTCTAAAGGGTTCTTCAGTCTGGAGAAAAGAAGATAAATAAGAGAGATTCTTTCAATACCTGAAGAGCTGATGGGGAGAAGACAGAAGAAACATTCTAAACAAACAGACCACCAACCAAGGTAGAATAAGTAAGGGGAAGATAACAAAAAGAAATACCTTTTAACACTTGAGTTCTCTGGTAGTGGAAAGCAGTGGGAATTGCTTAAGAACTTGGACTTTGGAGTTAGAGCCTGACTAATAGGGCTCAAATTGGGCTTGAACTATAAGAGCTCTATGATTTGGGTCAAGTTAATTCTTTTTGGCTCAGTCTTCTCACCTGCAAAATGACAGTCCTCCTAGGATTGTAATGAAGATGAACGAAAACATATAAAATGCCTAGTCTATAGTAAATACTCAATATGAGTCATGCTAAAGTTGGCTAGAGTTACACACTTGGAATTTATCAGGGTACAGGGTGTACTCAAAGCCATGGATATCATAAAATGGTCCCAAAGAAAGGATATACAAAGAAAAGAGAATAAAATCAAATCGAAGCCCTGCAATAATACTTAGGATGCATTCAGCTACAAGTAGCTAAAAATGACTTAACAGTGGCTTAACTTATTAACAAAACCACAGAATGATCTGGTATGATAATGATCATAGCAGTAGATAGTGTTGATGTTTGTCCAGAGTTCAGTGATGATTGAGGATTCAGGCTTCTTCTGTTTTTTTATGCTGCCATTTTCCGCATGTTGACTTTTCACCCCCAAGCTTGTTGCCTCCTGGTCTCAAGATGGTTGCCCCTGCCTGAACTTCATGAATTCACTTAACCACGTTCAAGGCAGGAATGTCAAGTAGAAATAAAAGATTTTTACTTTGTGAGACTCTGTCTTTTCCTATGGAAAAATAATCTTCCTTAGAAGACTTCCAGCAGATTTGTCCTTATGTCTCTTGGACTATAACTGGCTTACCAGCAAGCCACTAGTGAAAGAAATAAGATTAATATTCCTGCTTAGGGAGACAACTTTAAGGAAATTGGAACTGGCAACCAATTCCTGATCAAAATCCCAAGTGCCCATGCCATAAGAGATAAGGCAGACAAGTGGGGCCTCATCAAACTGACAAGCTTCGGCAAAGCCAAAGAAACCATTGAGAGAGCAGGGAGACAGCCCAAGACTGGGAAAAAAACATTTGCCAATTGTATATCTGACAAAGGCCTAACATCTAGGATCTACAAGGAACTCAAACATGCTGAAAAGAAAAAATAAACAGCTCCATTACAATATGGGCAAAAGATATGAATAGACACTTCCAAAAGAAGACATACGAGCAGCCAACAGATACATGAAAAAATGCTCAGCCTCACTAGTCATCAAAGAAACACAAATTAAAACCACACTGAGATATCATCTAACTCCAGTCAGGGTGGCCATCATCAATAACTCAAAAAACAACAGATGCTGGAGAGGCTACGGGGAAAAGGGAACACTTCTACACTGTTGGTGGGAATGTAAACTAGTACAGCCTCTGTGGAAAACAGTGTGGCAATTTCTAAAAGATCAAAAAATCAACCTCCCATATGATCCTGCAATCTGCCTACTGGGAGGAACACAAATCAGTCTATGAAAAAGATATAGGCACATGCATGTTTATTGCAGCACTATTCACAATAGTAAAAACATGGAACCAATCGTGCTGCCCATCGAAACTGGACTGGATTTTTAAAAAGTGGTACATATATATAATGGAATATTATGCAGCCATAAAGAAGCACAGAATTATGAACTTCACAGCAACTTGGATGGACTTAGAGTCTATAATACTGAGTGATCTATCACAGAAACAAAAAACCAAGTATCACAAGTTCCCACTCATAAGTGGACCTTGAACAGCTATCACAATACTATAAGAAAAGGATTGGCAGTAGTGGGAAGCTGCCAGGGGAGGGCGGGGATTGGGATTGGCAGTAGGAAACTGCCAGGGGGGGCACACCTCATCAACAGGAGAACTTGCATAATGAATATTTGTATACCTAACCCTGAATTGTAACCCTGCTTAGACTTACGGTGAGGAATACCCCAGATTTGAGGTTGGAGCCTATTTTCTCTAAGGGCAATAGATCTCTGCCTAAGAACTGAACAAAATGTTGAGGCCGGCCATGCTTGGCGGCTCAGCCTGTAATCCCAGCACTTTGGGAGGCTGAGGTAAGTGGATTGCCTGAGCTGGCAGATTCGAGACCAGCCTGGGCAACTTGGCGAGACCTTATCTCTACAATAAAATTTTAAAATAGCTGGGCATGGGAGCATGTGCCTGTGGTTCCAGATACTTGGAAGGCTGAGATGGAAGGATCACCGGAGCCTAGCAGGTCAACACTGGAGTGGCCATGAGCATGCGTGCCACTGCACTCCAGTCTGGGCGAAGGAGTGAGACTCCAACTCAGAAAAAAAAATGTTGAGGCCGTGACTGTTGTGCAGCTGTCACCTGTCACATTTGGGCAACATCAATATGTAAGGGCTTAGGAGTAGGAAAAAAGATAGACAGTACAAGATAATAAGGAGGTCCCATAGAAGTTGGGAGAAGGGAGGAGAAGTATCAAGGAAATGAAAGAGAGGAAGGAAGGAAGGAAGGAAGGAAGGAAGGAAGGGAAAAGAAAGGTTTTTTGTTGTTGTTATTTGAGTTGGAGTCTCACTCCATCACCTAGGCTGGAGTGCCATGGCACACTCATGGCCACCCCAGCGGCGACCTGCTAGGCTCCGGTGATCCTTCTGCCTCAGCCTTTCAATTAGCTGGAACTACAGGAGTGCGCTGCCACGCCCAGTTAATTTTTTCATTTTTTTATTGTAGAGACGAGGTCTTGCCAAGTTGCCCAGGCTGGTCTCGAATCCGCGGGCTCAGGCAATCCACTCGCCTCGGCCTCCCAAAATGCTGGGATTATAGGCTAAGCCAGCGAGCCCCACCGAAAAGAAAGTTTTATGGAGAGAAAAGTCATTGCACTCAAATGCTTCAGTCTTTGGGTAATTAAGGACTGAAAGGGCCCACCAAATTGGCAATTGATAAACTGAGGAAGATTAGTTTCAGTGGGGTGGTGGGAGTAGGTGCCAGAGAGAGTATCTACAAGGAAGCTAAATGCGGCCAATATGGTGGCTCACACCTATAATCCTAGCACTTTGGAGGTTGAGGTGGGTAGATTCCTTGAGCCTAGAAGTTCAAGACCAGCCAGGACAACATAGCAAATCCTAAGTTCTACAAAAAGTCAAGAAAATTAGCCAGGTGTGGGAGCACATGCCTGTAATCCCTGCTACTCGCAATGCTGAGGTGGAAGGATTGCCTGAGCCCAAGAGGTTGAGGCTGCAGTGAGCCGTGGTCTTCATAATCATGCCACTGCACTCCAGACTGGGTGACTGACTGAGACTCTGACTTAAAAAAAAAAAAAGCTGGATGTGGTGAGGGAGTACAACAGGGAGAGGAGATGTCTCTTACCAGTTGCTCAACTGGAAAGGGAAAGGCAGAGCAATGGTTGCTAGAAGGGAAACATGGTCCCTTTATTTTTAGCAAAGGGGACTCTTGTGGCACACTTATAGTCTGGAGAGACAGAGCCAAAATAAAGGGAGATATTGAAGAGTGACAATGAAAGTACCTGACTTCAAACCAGGCAAAGTGGGGACCAACGGGAGGCTCAAAGGTTACCTATACGATGTCCACTTGTATACCTAACCCTGAATTGTATCCCACATATTAAAAAAAAAAGAGGAGTGAGAAAAGGGAGGAGGAAAGGGGATGAAAACTGGACATGGAGGAAAAGATCAAGTCAAGACCAAGTGCCTCCATCGGCCCTCGATAAGAAGAATGACTTCTCTTCCTCTGCAGCAGCAGAGTGAGAAGGAGTCTGGGGATTGGGAGAAGGAAGTAAGGACAGGCATGGATACAGATAAAAACTGTATTCTAGGCTCCCAGAAGGAACTCTGAAGGGCCCCGTACGTGAAGGGAATGGGGAAGGAAGAGGGCAGCGAGTGTGGCTGAGAAGAGCTTTCTGTAGACCCCAACAAACCCACTTGTCCCCTGCTCTGGACTTGCAGGGAACAAGCAAAGGGCCAAGCTTGCCCATCTTTCTTGGGAGAGTTGAACATCAGTCCCTTGGGATCTAAGAGAACAATGGCACCCTAGCACCAGGCTAAGGCTGAATCGTTTCTCCAGAAAAGGCCTCTGTTGCCCAGAAAGGCATTTCCTCCCATTCGGCATCAGGGGACGAGCCCAATGCTCCTCCTCTGCCCATTAAGCCCTCGGCATTTCATCTGGGGAGCTTCTGGAGCCCTCCGCTGACAAGTGTGCTAAGCGAGGGCTTCATTGTTTCCGGCCGGTCAGGCCTCATGAGTCTTCCAATTGAAAGGGATAATTTTTCTTTCCATTCCCAGACACGTTTTAGGGAAAATGCCCAACTCATCAGAGTCAAGACTGGCTCATCTTTCTCAGAAGAGATGCCTTCGGCCCAGTGTTCCTATCAAATAGCCATAACTCAGATAAAACACTCCATCAGGGACCGCAAAATGAACCATTGACAGACCTGGAATTGAAGAGCAGTTGAAACCCAATTTTGTTGAAAATTATCCAGTTTTTACATGTTGACTTGAATGTCCTTTAGGATGGGAGTGTTTCTAGGCTACAATTTCTATCCCTTTGAAATACAGTGAGTTTAAAGTGAATTAAAATGCATGGGATTGTCAGGGGGATAAAATCACAGTGATGGTAATTTTTACTTAAGATATGTTTTATAACAGCTAGATTGTTTCGCCCTATACCTCATCCTCCTAGCAACATGGGAGATAGGTAGTCACTGCCTTCTTTACAAAAACAAGAAAATAAAGACTAAGAGGGGCAATGCTATTCACCCAAAGTCACAGAGCTAAGTATCAGAGCAAGATCTAAACACAGGTGTTCTGACTTATTACTATTAGCTCTGGTTTTCTCATCTTTAAAAAATGTGAGAGCTACCTCACAAATAGACATTTAGTAGAATGAAGCATTTCAAAGTGGCCACTTCGGTGTATCGTTGTTAGAGGAAAGGTTGGAATGGGTCAGACAGAAACTTGGTTGAGAGATTCTAACAGGGAGGCAGCAGGCTTCGGTGTGGAAAGGTACCTGGGTCAAGATTCTTGGGTGCAAAGGACATCACCAGGTTCTAGCTAAGTTCAGCAGCAAAGGAAGTTTCCGGCCAGGCATTGAGTGGCTCCCATTGAGTGGGAGGGCTGGAGAGCATGGCTTGGGAAGGGGTGGGGACTAGGGATGAGTGGATGCATTCAAGAAACCATCTGCTTAGACATGGACAGAAGCCTCTGCCCGGTGACCTCTGCCACTGCTGGACCTTGGATGCTCAATCTCAATCACCCAATTGAATTGTAAATATCAATTGATTAGATGGACAGTCTGGCTGGGAGTATGTCATTATCCTCCGTGTCCATGCACTAGCCTCCAGAGATGAGGAGGGCCTCTTCTGCTTCCTTAGACATAGAGCAAATTTCCCAAATATGGAAAGGTACTTCAGATTCTGCTCAGTAAACAAAATGGCAAGGGCTCACTGCAGGCGATGCTATTAATTATATGTTCTGAGCAACCTCTTTCAGGTCCCTTCCCACTGTGGGAGCTTTTCTGTCTTCTTAATAAATCCTACTTTTAAAAAAAAATTGTATGTTCTTCCTAAACTGACTTTCATTTTCTTATGGCATTTATTTAGCCCATCCTCATCTGTATCTAGTGGGCTCCTCAGAGTGGAACATTTTCATGCCCTCACGTGCCCTCATGTCTATACTACCGGCGATTTTTTCTCTTTCTGAAAATACCCCAGATTTGATTAGCAATTCCTCAACTCTCCACCGTAGCAAGACAATTTTTTGACATCCTACTTGTTAAGAACTAAGAGCCTAAAATGTTCATTGATCATGGTTGAGTGTGGGTCTATCCCTATCAAGAAACTTCTCTGATGAGTCTGGTTCTCATTAATCTTCCAGACCCCATTATGTCCCCCTTTTCCTCAAAACAAAGAGCATCATCTAGTTCACAGAGTTAGTGACTTGACCACATATGTTGTTTGTTCACTAACCAACTGATGAACACGTTGATATGGGGAGAGGGCCGGAAATCAGGTCCTGGTGTGTCATCAACTTGACGGATGCGCCTATAGGCAAATCACCATGATCCTAAGCTGCTGCTTTTTAATAAACGGAATAGATGAGATCTATGTTTTCCAACTTGAGTTTGATTAGAATCACCTGAGTGGGGAGCTCAATTAAATTTAGATCTTCAGGATCCAACACGAATGTTCTAAATAAATATCTAGAATTCTAGAGTGGTTTCGGAATCTGTAGAGGGATTTTATTCTGTTTTACTTTTGTTGTTGTTTTGGGTTAAGCTCACCGGGTTTTTCTGATAATAAGCCAGATGTGAGACCCCAGAACTGAAAGATTTCTCATCCCTTTTAGCTTGAGTCAGTGATGAGGTTGTAAGGTCCAGCAGGTAAGGATTCTATCTTGGGGGGCGGAGGGGGGGGGCGGTGAGGTGCAGGGTGGTCAGAAAACTTTTGATTCTGACTCTGGCTCTGAAGCTCTTTAGCTCTGAAACCACCCAACGTCTCTAAGCACCAGTCCCCTCATTTCAAAAATGGGAATGTCCCAACTCTTTTGGATTTCTGCAAGGATTAAATGATATAAAGTACTCGGTGCTCCAAGCCCGGTGCCTGGCCCATGAACAGCACTCAGTAATTCTAGAGGGATTATTATGAGGACAGAGGGAGGAGAGTGAATGCATCCGGCTGCTGAAGCTGTGTTGGGGGTGGCTCGGGGAAAACTGGTAGAAACATGACTTTCTTTTTTTCTGTTTTTGTACTCGATTTAACTGCATAAAAATATAACTGATGAACTTAAAATGTTCAGGATGTTGGCGTTTTTCCCCCCTTTTCTTGGCCGCAGCTCCTCAGAAGATGCGTTCCCAACGAGGAACGTCTCCGCGGCCCTAACCAGTAGCTGACTCGCAGCTGTGTCTTGGCGCAGGCCTCAATGTGGCCCATAGTAAGCTGCCTTGCCTTAGTGACTCAGCATAGTAGGCCCTTTTTAATTTCTCTCTCATTCTCCAGCCAAGAAACTCTCCCACCTCTCTCCACCGTATGCTACTGAGATTGCATTTTGTACCATCTACTGGGAGCTAACACAGTTAAAGTGATGCTGGGAACCTTATAAGGATATAAACACTTCTTTGCAGGATGGACGTCATAATAGCAAATCAAGGGCGAGTGCCAATAATAGATTTCCTCGGGTTTCTTTTTTTCCTCTGCACATTCTTCAGGGCTCTTTGAGGGGGACTGAAATGACACGGCAGCCCCGAAATAGTCCAGGGAGTCAGACTGAGGAAGGAGTCTTGAACAGGCAGGCAAACCAAATACAGCCCACACCTTCTCAGCCCAAACTTGTTTCTTGGGCCTTTTGTGTGGCCCTAGGTTGGGGCAGCAGAAAGATGGCTTTGGGGTTGCACAGTGCTGCATGACCTTGAGCAAGTTATTCACCTCAGCCTCCTGTTCCTTGTCTTTATGATGAGTAAGAATCTGCAGCTAAAATGAGATAACATTATGGCTAGGTGCCGTGGCTCACACCTGTAATCCCAGCACTTTGGGAGGCCAAGTTGGGAGGATTGCTTGAGGCTGGGAGTAGGACACCAGCCCGGGCAACATAGTGAGACTCAGTCTCTATCGTTGAAAAAAAAAAGAGAGAAAAGTAAAGGAAAAGGAAAAAAGGTAACATTGTAAAGCCACCGGACACATAGCAGGGGCTCAGAATGTGTCAGCTTGTTTTGCATTCTTTCTGTCCTAAAATTTTCCCCAGTTGGCAGAATCAGTCTATTTCAAACGTGCAGCTACCACAAAGAAATGAGTCTAGATGGGTCCAATGGGAGAGAATTTGCTTCCCCCAGAAAGTCTCGGGCTATGCTTTATGGTTTAGTAAAAAACACTCAAACTCCAGTTCTGCTTTGTAACATACCATTTTTTTGTCCTTGAACATGTTATTCTGAGTTTTCAGATTTGTTGAGGGTTGCCTATGTGCCAAGCACTGTATTGAATGCTTAATATGGCTTATTTTACTTAATCTTGCAGTGATCTCTATAGAGTAGAAATTACTGTCCTCACTTTATAGAAAAGAGAACTGATGGGCAGAGAAATTCAGTCACTTGCCGAGTTCACATAGGTGGTACAGGGTGGAGCTTGGGTTTGAACCCAGTTCTGCCTGACCCCAGAGTCCTTGTCACCCATCATGCAGCACCTTGTTCCTACTTGTTGTTCCCGAGTTCTTTTTCCTCATCTGCAAAAAAGAGGGTAATAAGTTATGCCCGCCTGCCAGGATTTCTAGAGAGGAACGTATGAGTTCGTCGATTAAAGGGTCTTTATGCACTAAAGGAACAATCATGTAAAAAAGAAATTTTATGCTTATTATCACAAAGCCTGCAATAGTCTCTTTTGTCCCAAGAAAACAATCTCTGTCCCCAGAGGAAATCAAAACTGTAGGCCTGACCGTTCTTGTCTGCAACAGCAATGTGAAACCGAGAACACGGTAGATTTGCAGATATACAATCGTATATTGAGTAGGGTAGAGTACACACTAAATCTGTATTTATACTCGGGAAACCACGCTGTGCTTAAATTAGCACTTGAAGAATAAAAGCTTCTGTAAGATAGGCTGCCCTTCTAAGCAGCACAGACTCACATTTCTATCACTACAGACAACAGTATTTTGAAAGCAGTAGCAAGATACCTTGAATTCATCCTAATTCCCTATTCACCCTTCTCCAGTCACACCTTCTGGCCTCACACCCCAGGCAGCCAGCATCTGTCTTAAATGGAAGCCCTCTTCCTACAATTTGTGGTCCAAATAAGGAATGAATAAGAAGGGCAATCAGAGATTTTTCTAGGATCCTCTGTTTTACTTCATAGTGTGTTCCACAGAAGTCACAACATTTGTCACAAAAGGGATCCAGAAAGGTTTAATTAATCAGAGACATCCAAGGCATCATTGCACTGGCAAAGGAATCAATTTTCCAAATTCATGAAAACCACAGAAACAGTATCCAAGCTTTGTCCTGAGGTTTGCCCTAATTTACCAGGGTCACTTCTCCCACTGCCTGGTGACCCCAAATTTCCATCTGAATGCTTCCTTCAGCTTTGCACAGATCAGAATTTGCTCTGAGGAGTTCATCCTTGCCTGGTTCTTTTTTCCCGGCAAACACTCATGCATCTCACACACACATACACACACACACACACACACACACACAAACACCATGTACTCCACCAATTCCCATGGAAACCAAACAAGGGGGAAAAAATCAAAAGGCAGTACCGAAACTACAGGAGGGCTCTCTGACTCCGTTCCCTGATTCTTCCCAGATCTACAGCTCCAAGATCCCGCTTAGATTTCTGTAGGTCTGTGAGCATTCTATACTATTTAATTGGCAGATGACTTCTTTAAGTTGGTAATAAATTGCCAAACAGTTGAACCTCACAGCGAATAACTAACAGAGATGCTCACCTTAAAGCAACCGTGCAGTCCCTGGAGTGAACAGAAGTCACTTCTGACCTTTGATCCAAAAATTGCCTCTGCCCAATAATACACTAAAGCACAGTATAGATGTGGGAAACAAGGAGAGAGCGAATGCAGAAAAATATGAATATTAAATAATTTTGCTTCCTTCCTGAATAGCTGTTATTGGGGCTGACTAAATAAATTAAAGTACACCCATACAATGGAAAACTGCAGGCTGGAGAGAGAGAGAGAGAGAGAGAGTTCCAGGTACTGACAGGAAAAAAAAATGCCTAAGGTACATTCTTATGAAAAAAGGATTTCTGAGCTACACTATTGTATTAGTCTACTTAGGTAAAAATAATTATATGTAGAAACAGTATGCATGCACTTGTATTAGCATACATGTATAGAAAAAAAAGTCAAAAGAATATAAACCAAATGACTTCCAGTGGCTATATCTGTGGAGTAAGAGGATGGGCAATGCCATTTATTTCTGTAAAGTTTTTGTTTTCTTTTTAAAGAGAAAGAATCTGCTACCTTCATAAGCATTAAAAAAAAAAAAAAGTTTGGCCGGGCTCGGTGGCTCAGACTGCAATTCCAGCACTTTGGGAGGCCGAGGTGAGTGGATTGCCTGAGCTCACGGATTCGAGACCAGCCCAGGCAACTTGGCGAGACTTCGTCTCCACAGTAAATCAAAAATTAGCCTAGCATGGTAGCACACGCTTGTAGTTCCGGCTACTTGGAAGGCTGAGGTGGAAGGATCGCCGGAGCCCAGCAGGTCGCCACTGGGGTGGCCGTGAGTATGCCACTTACTCCAGTCTGAGCAACGGAGTAAGAATCTGACTCAAAAAAAAAAGTTCAAGGTGGAATTTTTTTCCTCTACTCTATGGGGACTGATAGCCTTGGGATTTGGAAGACCCTGTTATGACATCTACAATAGCCTACTCTGGGGCCTTCTTCTCTGGGGACAAGCAGAGGTACCTGGATACCCAGACACGCCACATTCCAGCCACATCTCTTTCCTTCTATTTTAAAAAAAACCAAAAAAGCCACAGTGACTTATGTTCATCATTTCTGGTTCAGCAGTGGCCAAGTGGGTGTGTGGCAGAGTTCCAGGTCCTGATGGATGACAAGACTTCAGTGGCCAAAATGTTAAAGATCTCTCCTTTGTCTTCTCCTTTTGTGGTACCTTTTCCTCTTTTGTGCTGGCAAAACACATCTATAAAGTTGTAATAATGGCTAATCTGTCATCAGTCTGTAACATTGCCAAGGACCAGTCCTCCTGTCCACTGTGGACTCTGGGCCTTTCTCAGAAAAGAATGGCACCTGAAATGGATGAAATATCTTGACTGAGAAGAAACATGAGGGGACATTTGGTCTGAGAATTCCCTTAACTCAATTTCTTGGCAGAAATGCCTATTAAAGAATGGGAGACACCCACTCCCCCTTGGACAGAGGTAATTAAATCGGTTTAAAATGGGATTAAAAGGAGTCACACTGAGTGTTAAAAGTCTTTTGTTGTGAACACTTACTGGTGGATCTACCTGAAACACAAGAACTCCCCTTCCCTAGTGGCCACCAGTCTACTCTGGGCAGCCATGTTTGTTCCTTGTGGTCTCACAGCCTCCCTGTCCCAGTCCCACACAGGCTAAGCACCTGACCTATCAGGGCCAATCAGATTTTCCTGGGAACTTGGAATTAGAGATTCAGCAATTTAGTTTTTGAGGCTAGAGCTGACAGCCACAAAATCCAGGAAATGTGGGCACTTCATGTACAGCATCCAGCAAAGGAAGCCCATTTTCGGAGAGAATAAGTGTCCGGAAAGAAGAAGCAATGAGCTATCAGAGGGCCCCAGAAACAAACAGACATACACTGCCTGGCTACATCTTATGCTGGAGCTTTTAAGAAGCCCCTATCGGCCGTTGCTTTGCTAAGCCATGGTCTGACCATGTGGTTCCTTGAGCAATGGTCACCATGTTTCCTAGCCTTGTCCCCCTCCCCTACTTTGGGGAAGTGACTCTCCTCTTTCTCTCTCCTCTCTCTAATTTACTTTTTTTTTAAGTTGGAGTCTCACTCTGTCGCCCAGACTGGAGCACAGTGGCACGCTCCCGGCCACCACAGCCTCGAACTGCTGGGCTCTGGCGATCCTTCCGCCTCAACCTTCCAAGCAGCTGGAACTACCGGCATGCACTACCATGCCCAGCTAATTTTTGATTTATTGTAGAGATGAGGTCTCACCAAGTTGCCCAGGTGGGTCTTGAACCCGTGGGCTCAGGCATACTATTTAAAAAAACATATTTTCCAGTAAAAAAAAAAAAGGAACCCCTTATCATATATCCCTAAAGTAAATTTCTCATCTTCATTATGCCAGTTTGTGCAGGCTTCTCTTACTAGAAACTAAAAGAATCTTAACTAAGGCAACATGTGAGAAGCTGTGATATCCAGATACATTCTGTGCATCGAGGTACCCTCAGGAGCTAAATACTCATTCAATATCACTATTGATCAAGCCTGCACATTTGAAAGTTCTCTCTGAGGATGGCTTTTAAAATCAGTATCTGAGCCCATTCCAACACTCATTATCATGATCAGATGATTTAATCACTACATTTATTGGGTATTTCTGCTGTCAGGGCCTGTAGTGAGAACTGTGCCTGCACTAGCCTGTTAATTTCCACAATAACTAAAGAGGTAGGTTCTGTTGTGATTCCCATCTTACTGATGACAAAACTGACTCCATAGTGTAGAGCAGTTTGCCAAAGGTTACACAGTAAGTAGTAGCAATGGCATTCAGAAACTAGGTCTGCTTTGGTTTAGAAACTTCATGAACTTGGAAACACCACATTGATCTGCCTTATATCTTCTTTTTGATGAAAACCTGTCATTGTAGGCTTGGTAGATTGCAATGGACAAGAACTGACATGGCACTTGGCTGGTGTTAAAAAATCACATCCATCCTTCAAAGTCTGATTTGCTACCATCGGTGCAAGTCAAAAGAACGTGCCAAGTGCCAAGGGTTTAGCCACTGTGGAAAACAATATGGCAGTTCCTCAAAAAATTAAACATAGAATTATTATCTAAGTCTAAAATTCCTATGCAATAGAACTGAAAGCAGAGACTTGAACAGATATTTGTACACCAAAGTTCATAGCAGCATTATTTATAACAGTCAAAATGTAGAAACAACCCAAACGTCCATCAATGGATGGGTGCATAAGCAAAACATGGTTTATGCATACAATGGAACATGAGTCTTAACAAGAAACAAGATTCTGACATATGCTAGAATGTGGATGAACTTTGAAGACCAACTGCCAAGTGAAATAAACTAGACACTGAAGGACAAATATTGTATTATTCCTCTTATATGAGATATCTAGAAGAATCGAATTCATAGAGACAGAAAATGGAATTGTGGTTGCCAGAGACTGTGGGGGAAGAGAATGGAGAGTTATTATTTAATGGAAATAGAGTTTGAGCTTGGGAAATTTTTTAAGTTCTGGGGATAGATGATGGTAATTGCTTATACAATAATGGGAATGTACTGAACACTTCATTCTGTACACCCCAAAATGGCTAAAATGGTAAATTTTACTTTATGTTTATTTCGCCGCAATAAAAAAGTTGTCAGAAGCTGTGGTCTATCTTGGAGTTCCAGGGTAGCCACTTTGAACAAAATGCATCAATTCCATTTCACAGCTATATGTTGAGTGTCTATAACATGTCAGGCCTGCTAGAGGGTTATTCAGAGAATTTAGGGATTAATGAGACCTCGTCTAATCCCCAAGGAGTTCACACACTAGAGAGATCTCAGAAAGTACACAAATATAAGACAAGGGTCATAGAACCATAAATGAGAAATAAATAAATACCTCAGAAGATTGAGAATTCAAGGAAGACTTTTTTTGTAGATTTAACACTTGATACGCACCTTTGGGTATTGGTAGCATTGCAATAGGAAGAGCATATTCTAAGCAGACAGAATATGTGTTAAGAATGTGAACTAATTTGAGAAATAGCAAGCAGAGAATGGGATACGAATTAGAGCAAGAAAGGTAAAATTATCATTTATTTGAGATGTACCTTCTGTCAGAAACCAGGCATGTGTTTCATTTCATTTTCACAGCAGTCTTAGATAATATCAGGTAATATTGTAGAAGATACTCCTGGTTGCCTACCTAACAGCCTTATTTTCCTTCTTCTTCCTTGCCTCCAAGCCCTGGTGTAGTTTTAGCTATTCTCTCTAGACAGACCTGTCCTGGTGGAAGGGCCCCTCTGCTCCTGGGTGTGTCTTTATTCATCTAAGCCAGTGATGGCAATTCCAGTTCTGTTGGTACTGATTGTTTGCATAAGGGCAAGATGAGATTTGAGCAAAAAAAGAAATTCTCCCCCTGCCCTCTGAATACCTGCCAGAGATCTCATGGAAAGACTTAATTCCCCAGTTAAAAAAGCAAAAACCTCACAAGGAAAAAGACCCTTCTTCCTGATTTGGGTACATCCATTTAAGGGTGTGAAGTCTTGGTCTACAGCAGCCTTCTGGAGACCATAATTATGTGCATCTAATGATGAAACTAACCCTTGAAAAATGCCAGTAGAGAAAGATGAAGGCAGGTTGCTAACTTTAAGCCTCTGAGTTTACCAACCCTACAGTCACTTCCCTCCCTACGTGTGTTTTGTTTGTTTAATTGTTTTTTAAATAGAAGACACTTTAAGTTAGGTCTTCTGTTAATTGCAGGTAAAATTTCTCATAGGAGTCTCCAAGTAGGTAAGCAATATGATGCCTGTCAGTTAATGTCAAGATGTCTGACTCCAGGTTAGAATACTAGGGACATGGGTAGGAGTAAGATTAACATAGTAGTTTGGAACCTCGAACACCAGGATGAGGAGGAGGTGGGCAAATTGGTGGGAAAGGGGGCAATCCTCCTCTGGTTGTGTGAACGGCTCAGGAATGCAAAGCATCAGTCACATTATTTTATCATCACACCTCAGTTGTCTACATCCTGGTGGGAGGGAAAGGGGTGGTGTTTTCGTGGTGACTCAGCCCTTCCCCCTCGAAAACCCAAGGAAACAATCAAGTGTGTCCTTGCAGGCAACCTTCCCCTGCCACGGCTGGTTTATATAGGGCAATGCTTGGAAAGTCTCATTCCTCCTTTACGCTTGACTTGTCCCAATGACTCCCACCTCCTCAACTCTCGCGGTGCGGGGTGCCAAATGTCATTCCAATCCTCTCCGTGTGCCTCCCACACATTTCCAGGCCCTCAAAGCAGTCGGCAAGATGGAGTGACCTCTCTCATGGGTATTTTTACCACCCATTGAGAGGAGACTAAAATTGTCTTATATAAAAATACAGCTCGCTATCTTGCAGGAGATTAGAAGAAAGTTTCAATGCAAGGCGTCCAAGGGAGTCAGAGAAACTTGGATTTGGATTCCAGCTCAGACACCATGAGCTACATGACCTTGGGCAAGTCACTTAACCTCCTTAAAACTCAGTTTTATTGTCCAGAAAATGGGAGCAACATCACCTGCCCTGCTTACCTCATGGCGCTAATATGAAAATCCAAAAAAAGACAATTATACACAAAAACAGCCACTGGGCCAACCAGGAGACTGGACCTTGAGGGGCTAGGACTCAGACAGAAGTCTTCCTGTGGGCCACAGAGGGGCAAAAGTCCAGAAACAAGGATTTTATAGACCCAACATGAGAAAACAGAGGGGCATGTTCTCCAGGGCAGAGCAGGGGGAAGATCTAACTGACTGAATTTCTTCTACGAGGACTGACTACAGACCTGGGGTGAGTGAGGAATATCTCATTATCTCATTCAACTCTTCCATCAGCCTTCTGAGATGGGCATTTTCATCTCAGGAAAAAAAGCCTCACCAAGTAACTGAAGGTACCAGTTGAAGGTCAATTCTTGCCTCCTCACAACTCAGGTTATGAGATAGTTTTTTTCCCTGGAAGCCTTAAAGGTTTCTTAAGTCCTTTTTCACTCCTTCAGAGGAATGATAGGTAACAGAATCTTGGAAAGTAATCTAGTAGAATCACTGGAATTTTCATGGCCGGAGTTGTAACCCTGTCCTGAGCAGAAGGTCCTAGAGTGTATGTAGAAATAGTACTGAAAGTGACAGAAGTCTCATAGGTGGTCTATAAATCATGTTGAATAATGAATAACAGAAACCTGCATTATAGTTCAAGCAACTTTCTACCTACATGGCCTTGGACAAGTTATGGAAAGGACACAGGCTTCATTTTCAACTGGAAAATGAGAATTGCCTTCTGTTTCTATCCAATGGGGACTGGGTTGTAGCCTTAGGATCAGAACAATCATTTCTGAGAGGTAAGACAAGAGCAAAGCTGGAAAATGGGGTGGAGATCAGGAGACCTTGAGTCCTCAGTCTTTTCGTTTGTAAAATAGAAAGTGACATGAATCCATGGTTCTCGTTGTTGTTGTTGTTAGGTGACAACTGAAAGGTTTTGCAAGTTTTCTGAGACTTGGAGCCCCAAACTATTAGGCAAATGTGCTACACAAGTTAAACAGCATGGGGGCATAGAGTTTTTCCAATGGGACCAACCCCTTGTTGCCCTGCCATCTCTCCTAACAAGGCCACTTTTCAAGATGTGGGATGCTGTAGTCTCTGTAGGATCTCCCAGACTTGGCTTCTATGCTAAGGAGAGGTAGATTTCCTGGGCATTTCCAATGAACTGTTCTAAGTGCTTTCCACACCATAACTCTAACTCTTTATCCTCACAACAATCCTGTGCAATACGTATTATTCATAACCCTTGTATACAGAAAAAGAAACTGAGGCAGAAAAAGCTTAATTAACACAGGCCAAGAATGGAGATTTCTAACAGGAAATACCTCCTTCTAGAATGGGAAAAGATTTCAGACCCTCAGTGATAGCTAGTCTCCAGACCCAAAGAAAACTAAAACCAAGCAGAGAATTAAACCTTGGTTTTAAAGGAAGTGCTAGTCACAGGTGAAATGTGATTGTTTTTTCAGAATAGCTTTTCCACAATAGTCCTTTTTGAGAGCTGAGCAGAGTTGGTTACACGGCCTTGGTAGCTGGGTAGCGAAAGGAGGTGTCTAGAAAAACCCACGATGTCACAGGTTCAGGACACCAAATGTGTCAGAACTCCGTCATATGAGCTGACGCAGAGAATTTATGTGCGCAAACAGAGCCACTCTTTAGGCATTTTGGGGGAAATGACTTTTCTGGTGCCTCTAATGAGTGCGGATATGTCGGAGGCCTGGGCCGTACCCTTGTCTTAATGTGTGAGCTCGGGTAAATGAATGTCTGCGTGCCTCCAAGAAGTGAAGAGAAAAGGATTCAAGCTGTTATGCACAAATGAACAGCCCAAGTTTCTGTTAATGCTATGGAATACACAGAGACTTTAAAAGATGTGTTCCAAGCACAAGGATTCTGCTCTCAGAAAGTAGCTCAGCATCTCTCCATTATGCCCTGTGGACATCATTTGTGCAGCTGAAAACATTACTGTTTGTTCATTCTGGCGTCATTCTCTGACTGCCTACCATGTGCTAAGCACTGGCTCAAACCCTTCTCTGGACATTCACTGAGACTCTCAGTAGTACTTTCTTAATTAAGAAATGTTCGTTGAGATGGGTGTGGTAGCTCACACCTATAACACCAGCACTTTGGAAGGCTGAGGCAGGATGATTGCTTGAGCCCAGGAGTTTGAGACCAGTCTGGGTAACACAGCGAACCCTTGTCTCTACAAAAAAATTTTAAAAATTAACTGGATGCAGGGCATGTGCTTGTAGTCCCAGCTATTCTGGAGGCTGAGACGGGAGGATCACCTCCGCCCAGGAGGTCGAGGCTACAGTGAACTGTGATCGTGGCAAGGTGAGACCCCAACTCAAAGAGCAAAACAACAAACAGACAAGCAAAAAAACCAAACAAACAAAAAAGGAGAGAGAGAGAAATATTTGTTGAATGCTTATTGTGTGGCAAATATAGTGAGAGTCCTGCCTTTCTTCCTTCTTTTATCCAATCAAAACATATTTGTTGAGTTCCTTTTGTGAAACCACCATCTAAACAGTCACTCCAAGCAGATTTATGAGATGTCTACCATGTGCTGGGTGTTGAGTTCGGACTGGGAACACACATGATTCAGACATTATCCCTTGTTTCTGGTAACTTGAAGTACGTTGACTTTACTTTCTATAAGTCCATTTATCCCATGGCAGTTAACCTATAGAGAGTCTAGGCCCATAGCTGCCCCAAAGCAAGACTTCCACAGCAATATCTTGGCTTCTGGGCAAACTCTTCATGCATAAATATATATCTTTAAATAGATCAACTTTGGGCAAAAATTAATATAACACTGGTTTTGTCTACATCAGGGAGGACCTAAAAACATATTTGCCTCATGAATGATTTCCTCCCTGCTATAAAAGGACTAAAAATGGGGAATGGATTGGTGTCGCTATAAGAACCAAAACAGAGAAAGGAATAAGGAGGAATTGGAAAGGTCAGTTGATGTAAGCTAACCATCAATATTCATGGTTAAATTGACCAGATTGCTGTAGCATAATTTTAGGAGTTTGCTTTTTGGGGTTTTGTCTGTATGTGCTCAGGGTGTGTAGTTCCAAGAACAACTATGACTCGACTTCAGAATGTATGTATTTATATATTTCCATCATCATCTTCTCCATCACCATCAAATGTCAGTTCTCCTCCATGAAGGCAGTGGGGCCCCATGTGATCTGCTGAGCCCATCGTTATTCATGCTTCCTGATGCCCAAGCCAGGCTCTTGCTAGCCCACGTCCTAAGTCCATGTAGACCTTGCTTCTGAGGTAGAAAAAGATGAGACTTATCAAGGTCAGCCAGAATCGGTATCTCTGATCTGAAGCCACCAGGCTAAAAGAGCACCCACTTCTCTCTTTGAGGGTTCCCTGGATGTCAAGACCCACCATTCATCATTTCCAAATGTGGAAACTCGGCATTTGTTTCAGAAAATGCCAAATGTGTTTTCCTTGCATATCTGCTGCCACATCACTGATCTGTCCTTAGTAAGACCTCTTTAAAAAAAAAAAAGAAAGAAAGAAAGAAGCAAGCAGATCTTTCTGCCTCTTGCTTGATGGATAATCCTGGATAAATTACTGAACTATCTGAGACTCAATCAATTTACACAAACAATAGAAGCATGAATACCCACTGAGTGGAATTATTGGGGAAACTAAGTACAGCGCGGGCACCACAATGGGTACAATATAATTATGAATACTATTATTAATGCTTTATATTGGGTGCTTGCAATGTGACATTTGGTAATAAATGTTAGTTCCTGCTTAAGTTGTCCAAAATATGTTACTTTTCTAAAATATAATTTGAATTTTTTTAAGAAACAGGATCTCTCTATGTTGCCCAGTTTGGTCTTGAACTCCTAGCTTCAAGCAACC
This sequence comes from Tarsius wallacei, assembly GCA_963574415.1. Classification (NCBI taxonomy): domain Eukaryota; kingdom Metazoa; phylum Chordata; class Mammalia; order Primates; family Tarsiidae; genus Tarsius; species Tarsius wallacei. The sequence continues at coordinate 6,726 of CAUYQG010091245.1, read as the reverse complement.
CTCCTGCTTCATCTTCCCAAAGTGCTGGGATTACAGGCATGAGCCACTGCACTCAGCCTAAAACAAAATTTTAAAAACTATGTACAGCAAGCCTAATCATATTTTATGACGTTCGTTTTAAGGCAGTGGTTTTCAAACTTAAGCATGTATCAGAATCCCCTGGAGATCTTGAAACATTGAGGCTGGGTCCCACTCCTGGTATTTTTTAAGTAGGTCCGAGTTACAAATAGAGAATTTGCATTTCTAACAATTTCTCAGTTGTTTCCGATACTAATGATCCAGGGCCCCACATGGAGAACCCCCATGCTAAGGATTAAATGTATTGAGCATTTATTCAACAAACATAAACCGAGTGTCTACTGGGTACTAGAAGCTGTTCAAAGTGCAGAAGAAAAAGCAGGGAACAACACAAAGTCCCCACCTTCATGAAGCTTACATTCTAGTGGGGGCAATAGATGGTAAGTAAACCCCAAAACAAACAATAACATTTCAGATTATGGTAAGTACTTTGAAGAAAATAAAGCAGACGGGGGACTCGTGAATGACTGAGTCTCACTGAAAAAGATGCTTAGATATAGCAGTCAGGGAAGGCATTTCTAAGGAGGTGATGCTATCTGATCAAAAATGATTAAAAGGGAAGAAGACATGTGACTTAGGGAAAGAGTATTCCAAGAGGAGAGAATGGCAAGTGCAGAGATCTCAAGGAAGAAGGAGATTTGAAGATTCCCAGGGATTGCCAAATGGCTGGCCTGGCCAGAGCACACTGAGACAGAGAGGGTGAGGAGATGAAACCAGAGAGACAGGCCGTGGGCAGACCTCATGGGGCCTTGGAGGCCATCTTAGGCAGGTTGCATCCTGTTTGGAAGATGATGAGAAGTCCCTGGAAGGTTTGAAGCAGGCAAGAGGCATCGTCTGACACATTTTTCAAAGAGCACTGGACAGGACATGAAAAGAAGCAGGAGACAGATAGGAGACTGCTGAGTCAGGGATGGCAGAGGTGTGACCTGAACTGGCCCACAGATGAGGGATGGCAGGAGTGTGACCTGAGGTGGCAGCAGAGAAGATGCTGGGTCACACTCATATCATAGTTTAAAAGTCAAGTTGAGCCGGGCATGGTGGCTCACATCTGTCATCCCAGCACTTTGGGAGGCAGAAGCGAGAGGATTGCCTGAGCCCAGGGGTTCAAAACTAGCCTGAACAACATGGCGAGATCTCATCTCTACAATAATTTTTTTTAAAAAAATTAGCTGGGCTTGGTGGCGTGCACCTGCAGTTCCAGCTACTTGGAAGGCTGAAGTGGAAAGATTGCATGAGCCCAGCAGGTCAAGGCTGCAGTGACCGTGAGTGTGCCACTGCACTCCAGTCTGGGTGACAGAGTGAGACTCTAACTCAAAAAAAAAAAAAAAAGAAGTCAAGCTGACAGGATTTGCTGTTGAGTTGAGAGTGAGGCAAGGGAAACAGGGGTATCGAGAATGAGTCCTGAGATATGGGGCCTGATTTAGTAAGCTAAGATCATCTCTAAGACAGGACTTGAGATTCATCTATGTGTTTGAGGATTGGAAAACTTTCAGTTTAGAAATTCTAATGCTGCCAGAAATGGTCACACAGCACACATACTGCACAACTCCAGGGGGCACCATTTTATAGATTGTGATATGAATGGAATTAGGTAAAGAGACTTCTCTGGGGACATCTGATTTTCAGGACTCCCTGACTCTTTGTCAATATTATCCTTGATTTTTCCATCTTTCTGTAACCAAATATCACATGATACACCGTGTTGAATGTCCATTTGGAAAGCCACTGCGCCAGGGTCTGAGTATCTGTCACCCATTTGAGAATATTCTAGAACTCATAGGCTTACCATTGGAGTATGAGCTTATACCAGATAAATAGAGTCACCATGTCATCAGTGATCAACATGGATGATGAGACCTCCTTTCTTGGCATGCCCCCAAGACTCCTTGCTCAGGAATTTGGGCCAGTGGCACCCTTAGTGATGGGGGTAGCATCACTGTGCCTGTTACATGTAACCTAGTCAAGTATGGCCAGCCTGGGTGTCCACCCCCTCCCTGAGTGGAGTTGACAGGCTTGCCACGACACCAGCAGAGATAGAGACGTGTGCATTCTGTGGGAGCAATCACGTCTGGACCCTAGAGCGCTCCAAATATCATCAAGGAAGAAACATGACTCATTGAAATTCAGTTTCATTTTTAAGAAGTTTGTTCTTGTTGTTTGTAGCTTAGGAGATTCAGTTTGTGTTGTTCTCGCACCAAAATTATGAAGAAGGCTGTGTGTGTCACCATTCCCTTCCTTAGCCCACTCTGCTTTCTGTGACTGCTTATCAATTTACTCTTGGATGCCCACATAGACATCTACATTGGTTCCCCATCCCTCTCCTTCCTAAATCAGTTGCCCATGCTCCAGATCTAAATTTTCCAACCCTATCAGCACTTATTCACTCAGAAAATATTAATAGATCATGCTATACGTTTTTCTCAAAACACCCACTCTGGGTACTGTTCTTATCTATTAATAACAGTCAACATTTATTGGGTGCATTATTAGCACCATGTCAAATGCTTTCAGTAAATTATCTCATTTAATACTCACGGCAATCCTGTGGTTTTAGTATTATTATTATCTCCATGTACAAACAAGAGGCCTGGGGAGAGGCAGAATCATGCCTAAGATCACCCTGGAAGCTTATAGCAGGATGGCATGCAAACCCAAACTTCTCTCATTCCCGGTCCACACCCTTAAACACCACCATATTGCCTCTCAAGGCAGAAGAAAACTAACATTTATGGAACACTTATTCTATGCCATGCCCTTTACAAATGCTATCTCATTGGATCCTCACAGCACCTCTTTAAGGAGTTGTTGTTATCCCCTATAAGAAAACAAGGGTCTGAGAAAGGTCAAGAATCTTGCACAAGACCCACGGTGAGTTTAATAGTGACTGAGCCAGGATACAAAACCAAGTGTCCTGGATGCCAGTGCCCATGGACTTTCCTTCCATAGCACCGCAGCACAACTTCATAGCTTTGTCAAGAGGCCATGGTATCTGAAGATTTCTCTGAAGGCTGGGAAGGATTTCAGTGGGTAAATATGAAGAAACTGCCTCTGACTATAAAGAACAGCATGAGTAGACATGGCAGCCAATGCAGGTAGGAGCACACACAGGAGCCCCCAGTGGTCTAGTTTCACTGGGTGCTCAGACAGCGAAAGGAAATCCTTCCTTTCCACATCTCTACACATCCTGTCTCCCCTCAGCCTCTTTTTGAAATCCTTCAGTGGCTTTCCATTGTACCATGCTTGCATGATCTGTCTTCTGCCTGTTTCTCTTTCTTCGCGATATGTTTACTCACTCTGCTCCAGTCCCACTGACATTCTCTCCGATCTTCACATTTTTCTTCTGTACTTTGGGGCCTCTTCATTTGTTCTTTGCTCTGCCAGTAACTTTCTTTTACCTCATCTTCCCATGACAGACTCAGCTCAAACATTGCATCTTCAGAAAGGCCTTTTTTGACCCCCTGTCATTGTGATAGGTCATTATGACATTCAGTGTAAGTGTTTCTTGAATAAATAAGTCCATGCATTCTTGCCCATGTTTGCAATTTAAGAGAAAAAAAAGAAAATACAGTGTCTGTTATAGGCCTTCTTCCAAAATTGTCTTGTCTGCTGAGAGATCAGTCCTGCCTAAGTACTGAAATCAACATTCAACTGAAAATCTTCAGACACTTTCAAAGCAGCTTCTTGACATATGGAGTTTGAAACTGAGAGCAATTTTGATGAAAATCAAAAACCAAGTAACGAATCCCATTAAAGGAAAGTGATTTTAAGATTTCAGGCTATAAAATCTTCTCTTGATGGATTAGAAAGACAACAGGGCTGCTGCCCCTTAACCTGAAACATTTGTCCTAGTGACCTGAAGTCATCGCCAAGAATCCCAATGGTTTGGAACAGCCCCCAGTAGTCCCATAAGAACAGACCTCATAGATCCTTTTGCTGGGATACAGGAAGGTCTCTTTCCTGTATGTGGTTCGCACTGCATCACACTCTAACATTACCTGGATTCTTCTATGTATTACAAGACTTCTTTATTCTTGGATTATAAGAGGAGGGGGAGGAAGAAACTTTTTCCCATCCATAAAAAAAAAAGAGCTTACTATTGGCCAACGGTCACCCTCAACTTCTCAAGGTAATATTATTTTCCTGTGAAATACAACACAATATCAAAACTCTTTCACTAGAAAGTGACAGAGACCCAATTAAAGATGACCTGAGCAAAAAAAAAAAAAAATGTGTTCAGAGGTGCACAAATATTTTGACTCCAGAATCTCATTACACTCTTTTTTTTTTTGAGTTGGAGTCTCACTCTGTCGCCCAGCCTGGAGTGCAGTGGCCGCTCCCGGCCACCACAGCCTCGACCTGCTGGGCTCCGGCGATCCTTCAACCTCAGCCTTCCAAGTAGCTGGAACTACAGGCGCACGCTACCACGCCCGGCTAATTTTTTTGATTTATTGTAGAGATGAGGTCTCACCAAGTTGCCCAGGCGGGTCTTGAACCCGCGGGCTCAGGCATTTCACTCACCTCAGCCTCCCAAGGTGCGGGATTACAGGCTGAGCCACCAAGCCTGGCTGTCATCTTCTTACTGAGCACCCAGGAAGCTGAACAGATGGAAAGCTCGTGCCCAGCAGCCAGAAATACATGTGCTGGGGCCCAGCACACATGGGCGCCTCTGCCGAGAGTCTTGGTCCACTGGAAGTCAGGCAAATGGCACAAAACATCCGACAGGGAGAGGCACCTTCTGCACCAATCTTATGCTTGTGTGACTCCAGGGCCTGGCTAGAAAGCATGTCTCCAGTGAGGGCGGGGGGAGGGGTGGCACACAGATCTACTGAGGATCTTCCCGTGATGCACAGGCCCCGCCCCAGCCCTGGGCAACCGGCTCAGGTGCTGTCACTTCCCACAGCGCCTAGGGATTCTCTTGGGCACCCGGCTTGAGAACTGCGACACAACAAGCAAGCGCCTTTAGGTCCAAGCCCCCGAGAGCGGGCGTTTGTGATGACAAGGTCTCTCTGGTGGTGGCTCAGTCAGGGCACAGACTGGGCAAGGCCAGGTGTACACTGTGGGATGGCTGGAAATCTGACACCTGGGATCCAATGACCTGCCCACCACCATCCACCCGGGGTGGGGCCTGGTACCCCCGCCCAGAAAACTCCGAAAGCCCCATAGAGCTGATACTGAATTTTGATTCCCCCAGACTCTGAAATTCCAATGCCAGGGATAAAATCCAATGATGTGGAAAAATCCAATGACGACTGGACGGGGGGAAAGGGATATTCACTTTACCCCTTTGGCTAACACAGAAATTCAACTAATCAAGGCAATGAGTTATAAACAACACTATAATTTCATTTTTAAATAAAAATGTATGCACTTACCAATGCTTGCCTGCTGGCTGAGGAGACAAGGGCTCCATGTGTGAGAAGCTGAACTTCAAGCACTCAAACCAGCACAGTGAGAGAGGAAGGGGCATCTGCAGGGTATTCATGACTCGTTCCCAGATGAGTGCAGGGCTGTGGCCAGGCCCTCCTGAGGGACATGTGGACCCATCAGCCTTTTTCCTCCCCTGCTAAGTTCACACCTCCACCAGGCAGCATACCCTACACCTGTGTACTAGGCTCCAGAGCACAGCTGCTTCCTGCTGCTGGGGGCTGTCGACCCCTCAGCTTGTTGTCCCTGCAGCAGGCGCCAGGGCCAGGCTGACACCATCCAAAGGATAAGGATGTCAGCAGCCCACAGGAACAGAGGCTCCCCAGGGGACACTGCTCAAGGTTCTTGGGTGGCCTGGCTGACTCCAATGCCCACCCGCTGTTGCCTGTCCATACTGCCACAAGCCCTAGAGGAGGGCACGGCAAGTATTCGAGGGCTCCTACCCATTCCCACATTCCTGAGAGTTAACAAAAGGTGCTTCCCCTTACCTCCTATGCCCTTCCAGTTACTTCAAAGGACACAACTTCCCTGTAGACTGTGCCTAATTAACTGAGAGACGTAAATCCCCACTTACTTCCTTTTTGTATAACTTTTGTATCAATGTAATCATAAGTCTTGTGACTTGTATAACTTTTATAACAACATGTAACAACGTATGGTGTCTTGGACCCCGTTCACTCCCTTTACTCAATGGCAAGCTTGATTGACGCTTCTGCCGGGTGTGACATAAAAAGCAGTAAGAAGCCTCTGGTAACTGGTGCCAGGAAATGTGGACCATAAAATGTCATTATGGACAAAATGCGGCTGTAACTTAGGTTCTATACGATGCTCTGCTAGTCACATAGTCAATGTATCAGTACCAACTACCCCGAACGTATAAAAGCAGACCGTAAAACTTGAAGGGGGAGCAGAACCATTTTAAAGAGGTCAAAAGCCCACTCTGCTCCCTAGATTCGAATTCAGAAATAAAACTCTTTCAACCAGTTCCCTGCCCTTTGATTTACTGGTCTCAAGGGAGCACAGCCAAGTTACTCGGACCATAACACAGCCACTACAAGACCTGTCTCCAGGCACACAAGCCCCCAGCACAACAGCCGGAGCTAGGCTGTTTGCAGGGTTTCTCCGTCCACAGAGACAGCCCCACAAGCCTCTACATCCCCCTAAGATTCCTGGATGTCACATCTCCCTTATTCTCTTGGGATTTTGGGGTCCCAGCAATGCAGA
>CAUYQG010091242.1:0-21921 GCA_963574415.1 Tarsius wallacei | reverse complement strand
CTACCAGCGTGGGAAACATACCGACACCTCTTTTCTACAAAAATTTTAAAATTTAGCTCGTTGTTGTGTTTTGGGCGTGTTGTCCCAGATTTTGGGGCTGGGGTGTGGGTGGGAGGGGGGCAGGGATGTCAAAGCTTCGGTGATCATGCCACTGCACTCCAGCCTGGGCAAAAGAGTGAGATTCTGACTCAAAAAACAACAAAAGGAAGGGGCCGGGTTCCATGGCTCAGCCTGTAATCCCAGCACTTTTTAGTAGGCCGAGGCAAGTGGATTGCCTGAGTCCATGGGTTCGAGACCAGCCCAGACAACTTAGTGAGACCTCGCCTCTACAGAAAAAATTAAAAATAGCCGGGCGTGGTGGTGCACATCTATAGTTCCAGCTACTCGGAAGGCTGAGGCGGAAGGATCTCCGGAGCCCAGCAGGTCGACGCTGGAGTGGCCGTGAGTGTGCCTGCCCCTACACTCCAGGCTGGGTGAAGGAGTGAGACTCCAACTCAAAAAAAAAAAAAAAAAAAAAAAGGAAAGAAAGAAAGAAAAAGAAATTGCAGTTATTTTGCACGGTACTTTTAGCTCAGCCACCTAGCCATCTACCAAGGTCAGCTGCATTATTAATTAATCTGGGTTAACTATCAAAACCAAGGTCATATAAGAGAAGGAAAAAAGCATCTAAGACCCTGTTGTCTGTGGACCAGTAATGTGGACATCACCTGGGAGCTGGCTGGAAATGCAGAGTCTCAGGCTCCATCCCAGACTTCCCGAATCAGAATCTACATGTAAGCCAGGTGATTTATATCCAGATTCCAGTTTGGAAGTTCTGGCCTAGGATAGTCCTAAATAAAACTGGTGAGGCCCTGGAGTCAAATAGATGTAATACAAATACTTATAGTCCCAAATACACTTAATGTATGGGAGAATGTTTCTCATCCTTGGAAACTATAAGAATGGGTGTAATTTAGAAACTGAAAATACCATTTTAAGTTGCTGGATGAAAAGTGACCAATAGACACATGTAAAATGAATGGCTCTAATAGAAGGGGTGTAGGGGAATGGGAGATGAGGTACACCCCAAGAGGAGAGGATGTACCAGGTAAATGGTACGGGCAGGGTGAGTGGTGTAGGCCAGGTGGGTGGAGCTGATAGGAGAAAGTTCTGGGTGCGAGTCAGTAGGGGGGGTGGGGGGGCAGGAGGTGGAGCTGGGAAGACCTAGTCAGGGGAAAAGAGGAACCTGAGGAAGCTTGTGCTGAATTGGCCCGGTGCCCCCTGGAGCCTTGCGGCTGCCCACACGCAAGGTCAGTACCACCTGGTCCTGGTCCAGGACGAGGTCCCTCCTCTCTTGTTTCCTCCTGCCCACCTGATTTGGTGCAATTATATTTTCTAAAGAAAAGATTTTCTTTTTCTTTTTTGAGTCAGAGTCTCACTCTGTCGCCCAGGCTGGAGTGCAGTGGTACGCTCATGGCTACCACAGCTGCTGGGCTCAGGCAATCCTTCTGTCTCACCTTCACAGTAGCTGGAACTACAGGCGTGAGCTGCCACACCTGGCTAAATTTTTGATTTATTGTAGAGACGAAGTCTCACCAACTTGCTCAGGCTGGTCTCAAACCCCTGGACTCAGGCAGTCCTCTCACTTTGGCTTCCCAAAGTGCTGGGATTACAGACGTGAGCCACTGTGCCTGGTGATTTTCATTTTTTTAAAAAATGCATTTACACTTCCAATGCTCTTCATTCCTTTGTGTTAAATCTGTGATTTTTTTTTCCTGATGCCACCTTCCTGCAGCCTGAAGAATGATTCTCAGCATTTCCCTAGTGGAGAGCGGCTGGCTGATGAATTTTCTTATCTTTTCTTTATCTGAGAAAGGCTTTATTTTGCCTTCAACTTTGAAATCTATTTTTGTAGATTTCTCTCTCAGTACTTTGAAGTTCTGTCAGCTTGTGGCGTACGGTGTTTCAAATGACAAGTTGGGGGGGTCTTTCTTATTCTTGTAATTCTGTGTGTTATTGTCTTTTTTCTCTGCCTGTCTTTAAGATTTTTTGTTTGTCTCTGGTTTTGACTATGTGACTTGGTGTGGGTTTCTTTTTTTTTCCTGAGTAGGCGTCTCACTCTGTCACCCAGGCTGGAGTGCAGTGGTACACGGTTACCACAGCCTTAACCTGCTGGGCTGAGACGATCCTTCCGCCTCAGCCTTTCAAGTAGCTGGAACAACAGGCGCTCACACCATGCCCAGCTGATTTTTAAATTTATTATAGAGACGAGGTCTCGCCAAGTTGCCCAGGTTGGTCTCAAACCCCAGAGTTCAGGCAATCATCTCGCCTCAGCCTCCCAAAGTGCTGGGATTACGGGTTTGAGCCACCGCACCCAGCCAGTGTGGGTTTCTTTATGTTTACCCTGTTTGAGTTTTCTTGACCTTCTAGAATTTGTGAGCTTGTAGTTATCAAATTGTGAATTTTTTTACCAAATATCTTTTCTGTTCCCGCTTCTTCAATCTAATCCCATGTGTCATTGATCCACAGATGATGGAGGCTGTGACCTTTCTTTTTTTTTTTTTTTTTTTGAGTTGGGGTCTCACTCTGTCACCCAGGCTGGAGTGCAGTGGCACACTCCCAGCCACCACAGCCACGACCTGCTGGGCTCAGGCAATCCTTTTCACCTCAGCCGTCCAAGTGGCTGGAACTACAGACACGTGGCACCTGGCTAATTTTTTTGATTTATTGTAGAGATGAGGTCTCGCCAAGTTGCCCAGGTTGGTCTCGAACCTGCAGGCTCAGGCAATCCTATCACCTCAGCTTCCCAAAGTGCTGGGATTATAGGTGTGAGCCACTGCGCCCAGCCACGGCTGGGACCTTTTAAGTTGTTTTTCTCCCCTGGCTCGAGTTTCTATTGCTGTCTTCAAATTCACCAGTTTTTTCTTCTGCAGTATCTACTCTGATGTTATGCCCACCCATTCAATATCTCATTTTGGATATAGTAATTTTTTTGGCTCCAGGAGTTTTATTTGGTCCTATTTTATATCCTGCATTTCTCTCATCACAGTGTTTCTATTTCATTTAAATATTTGAGGTGTCTATAACAGTTTTTTTAATGCCTTCTAGTTCCTTCATCTCTGTGGTTACTGAGTATGTTTCTAATGACAGTTATTTCTCCTGATTATGGATCACATTTTGTTTTGTTGCTTCTCACATCTAGTAGTTTTCATCTTTTATTTTTAAAGAAAGTTTTATTTGGAAATAATTTTAAATTTGCTCAAAAGACACTCACCATTTACACAGATTCTCCTGTTAACATTTTCTCCCATCTGCTTTATTAGTCTCATTATCTATCTAATCATAATATCTTTTTAAAACTACTTGAGAATAAGTTGCATACACTATTATCATTTATCCCAAAATACTTCAATATGATTATCCTAAGGGTGAGATATTTTCTTATATAATCGTAGTGCAGTTATCAGCTTAGGTAAATTTAGCATTGGGACTCTACTTTTTTTTTCTAACTTTTTTTTTTTTGAGTTAGAGTCTCACCCTGTCGCCTAGGCTGGAGCGCAGTGGCACACTCATGGCCATTGCAGCTTCAACCCAGAGGCTAAAGCAATCTTTCCACCTCCACCTCCTGAGTAGCTGGGACTACAGGTGCATGCCACCACACCTGGCTAATTTTTTTGATTTATGGTAGAGATGAGGTCTCACCAAGTTGCCCGGGCTGATCTCAAACCTCTGGGCTCAGGCAATCCTCTCTCCTCAGCTTCCCAAAGTGCTGGGATTACAGGTGTGAGCCACCACATCTGGCTGGTGCTCTACGTTTTCTAATCTACTATCCAATTTTCAGTTTTGTTAACTGATCCAATTGTGTCTTACACAGCATGAAACCTCCAGTCCAGGCCCTCACGTAGGGTCAGGTATTCCATTTTATCGTTGTGTCTCTTTAATCTGAAATGTTTCCATAACCTTTTTATGAATTTTATGACATTAGCATCTTGAAAAACACAATCCTGTATTTTAAAAAGAGAGTGTTCCTACCTGGGTCCTTCCATTGTTTTTTTCATGGGTGGATTCAGGTTATGGATTTCAAGCCAGAATACTTCATCAGTGATGCCCCCTCCTCAGAGCACTGTCTGTGGGAACCCCAGTGTCCATCTTCCCCTCACAGGGTGTCAATTCTGATAATACAGGCAAGGTGTTTGTCAGTTTCTCCAACATAGACTATCTTTTCCTTTTGCAATTAATAAGAGCCAGAGGAAGACACTTGAAGACCATCTTCCTCTTTTTTCTATTCTTCATCTGAATTTCTACTTAGATTCAGCAGTCTGATCATTCTTGCCTAACCAGTATTCACTATCATGTCTGCAACAGAGTGATCCTTCACTTTCAGGACTTCCTCATGCTTATCAGTAACATGCAGTATGCTACCGTCAGCAAGCACCCTCCCTTCTCCTCATATGTACTTTCATTTACCTACTCGTTATCTCTCTGGACTCGTGGATTCCACACATGCCCAGATGGGCCCAGTGGGAGCATATCCAGTCATTTTTAATTACATGATGAATATTGTTGCATTGCTGAGTTTCTGGATTTTGTTGTTTCCTTTAAAGAATGTGGAAGTTTGTTTTGGCAGGCAGTTTGTCAGGGTGGGCCTAATATCACCAGGGTTAGCCTGACTACTAACTCTATAGCAAGGTTAGCCTGACTACTAACAGCTTCCTAGGGTCTCCACCGAGTGCTGGGAATATTTCTCCCCACACTGACTGGTCAGAATTCTAATGTCCTTCAGCTGTGTGTGAGTTCTGAATCTTTCAGCTTATGGCTCATCTATACTTCTTTGACCTCATGGAGATTTACTGTATACACAGGAAGCTTAGTATTCAGTAGGCATCCAAAGAGTCCCCTATGCACATTTCAGGAGCTCTTACTCTTACAAAGCTCTGTTACTCTTTCCATATCCCACCTGGTCCAGCATCCCCAACCTGGAGACCTCTGTCTCCTCTACTCAGCAAGACCACCATGCTGGCTTGAGCTCCCCCTGCCTGGTAAGTGCCCCCAGGCAGAAAGACACATGACCGTGGGACTTGCCTTGTCAACCTCCCTTCCCCGGGCATCATAGCCATGCACTAGCTGTCGTCTAGTGTCTGAAAGCAGTTGTTTGACATATTGTTCTTCAGTTATCTAGCTGTTTCCTATAGCGGGCAAGTCTGGTACCAGTTACTTCGATGAGGTCAAAGTGAAAGTTCTTAGGTTGCTTTTACATTACATTTAGATTTTTATTACATTTCATTTAGATTTTACATTACATTTAGATGACATTTTAAAAAATTAGTTAATCTGAAAACAGGTAAGCCTTCCCATAACTTAGAGTTTGGCGACTTTTAGTATTTTGTCCTTTGTATTCACTTGGACTTTAAGTTGTTTGTAGATGAGTCTGAAAGTCCTTTAAGGCAACTGAGCGGATTCCTCTTCTCATGTGTGTGCCGTAGGCTTGCGCACACAACACCACTGGGGATCACTGTGAGCAGTGCCTGCCCGGCTTCTACGGGCATCCTTCCCGAGGGACTCCGGGGGACTGCCAGCCTTGCGCCTGCCCTCTCACCACGGCCTCCAACAAGTAAGTCTGGGAGACACCACCCCCCCCGCAGTGGCTCCTGCCAGGACTTCCACTGACAGGGTACTTATCTCTTCAGAGCGAGGCATTGTGTGCAATTAGAGTACCCAGTGGTAATCGACTTGTATTAAAGACAGAGGGATAGATTATCTCTGAAAAAAAAAGGTTAGGCATATTACAGTATGCGAGAATAGGAGTGTGGTAGCAAGTACATGTGCACACAGTGGTCCCTCTTGGTCTAGTGTTGATGATCATTTCTTTCACACATGTATGTTGTGTGCCTACTACCGGGCTGGGAGTTAGAAGGGACACAGAGAAATAAGACATCATCCCTGGGCTTCAGGAGTTTTGCTCTGATCACCAAATTTCCTACATATGAGGCTAAATGAAGACGACCTGAATTCACTCATTGATTCACCAAATGTGCATTGCGTAACTCATGTGCGGCCATGACTAGAGTGGAGGCCTGTCCTCCAGACTGTGTGGCAGTGGCAGAGGGAAGGCAGCACCCAGCCTACTCGGGTGGGTGCAGGAAACTCTTGTCTCAGACTTGAAGGTTGACAGGGAATTCCACGGGCAGCACGGACGGTGGTTCCAGGCAGAAGGAGCTGGGAGTGCTGAGGCATGGCTGTAGGAGTGGCACATCCTGTCTGAGGAGTTGCAGAGGGCCCTGGAGCAGAAAGCACGGGGTGGGGGCGGAGAGGGAGAAGGAGACAAACCAGCAGGGTCTTGTACGTCAGGCTGGGGCATGTGCGCCCCGCGGGACAGCAGCCTGACAGCTTCTTCTTCTCTTACTGGTTTAACCTTTAGAACGCCTGCTCCACCCACTCCCAAAGAATTCCCCCACAGGGACTTTTATTTGAAACTCCAGTCTAAAAAAAAGACACAACAGAGTTACTCGCGATGAAGTCAAGAAGTACTGCCAACCACCCCCAGCAAGCCACCCCGGGACTCAGGAACAGGGTGTGGAGAGACCTCAGTCAGCAGTGGGGGGGTCCTTGGGAGGGCCAAGAGTCTCCCGATAATGTTGTGTTTAAGCACGCTCACTCTTGGCCGGCGTGGGCTGGGCCCTGAGGCTGGAAGCCTAGTGCCAGGGAACAAGGAGAGGAACCAGCTTCCAGGGGCATCTGAACAGGCCTCCTGGACTGGAGGAGGCAATAGCTGAGTCGGGCCTTGGGGCTAAGCTGGGCTAGCCCAGGCAGAGAAGGGGAGAAGTAAGGGCACTGTGGGTCGAGGGATGGGGGGAGCGGGGAGCAGTGAGGGACCAGTGCCCGGAATAAGGGATGGGGGACGGTTGAGGGTCACAGGGTGGGCTGGGTGGCCCAAGGTCTCAGATTCTGAGCTGAAGAGTGAGGCCTGTTGAAAGTGTGTAGGCAAAGGAATGATAGAAAATGAGTATTTAGAACATTTGAGATTCGCCACCATCCGTTGGAAAATTGCATTCACTGCTCATGTTTTGGCAGTTTCAGCCCTACCTGCCACCTTGATGACGGGGACGAAGTGGTCTGTGACCAGTGTGCCCCGGGATACTCGGGAACGTGGTGCGAGAGGTACTCTGTGTCGCTGGTTTCAAAAAGCTGCGTTAACATTTTTAAAAGCTGAATATAAGTTGTGTGTTTGTTTTTAAATAAGGTTAAGCGTGGTTTGGAAGTTTTGATGCAAAATTATTGTTTCATAGAATCACAGAGAAAAACGAGTTACGTCATTAAAAAATTTAATGTCAGAACTTGCTGGGAATTTTTAAAGAGCGGTATTCTTTTTCCTGGCCAATCTGAGTTCTCAAGAACAGCTGGAAGCAGCTGGAAGTCAGCTGACTCATCTGAATATTCCGTTGCTCTGGGTAATTCTGTAGGTGACGGGCAGTTGACTGGATAGCTGTCTTCTGGCTTCTGAAAGCCAGTGTCATCCTCTCCCATATATGCATCTTGGTGCCCAGCTTTGGCTATGCCCCTAGGAGAGCTGCATGGTCCCAAGTGGTCGGGGTGGCTCATTTTGGCCACCCTCCCCGCTCTTCTCAATGGGCGTGGGAGTAATGTGAATGCCCTAGCGTGGGATTGTATCCCGGTCACAGTAAATTTTATGGAAGAGAGTCCATGTGATTTATTAGTCACTCAAGGAGTCCCGGGTAGTGGGGAAAGGTCTTGAGTGACTGCGCTTGTTTGATCCCACTTTCCATCTTTAACATAGGTGTGCAGATGGCTACTATGGAAACCCAACTGTGCCCGGGGCGACCTGCGTTCCGTGTGACTGCAGTGGCAACGTGGACCCTTTGGAGGCTGGTCACTGTGACTCGGTCACCGGGGAGTGCTTGAAGTGCCTGGGGAACACGGATGGCGCCCACTGTGAAAGGTGTGCAGACGGCTTCTACGGGGACGCCGTGACAGCCAAGAACTGCCGCGGTGAGTGTCAGGGCCTGGCCAGGTCCCTTTCCTCATCGCCATGGGAAGCCCACGTCCACCTCCTCCCATGTGTGCAGCAGGGCTCAGCCTACTAGGGACCGGTATCAACATCGCAGGGTCTCTAACTGATCTCATATAGACCCAAGGCCCACTTCCCTAGCTGCAGCGTGTTAGCTGGGTTAGTTCCTATCCTGAGGTCTAGGGCCAGGACAGTATGTCCCCTCCATTCTAGGAGACAATGACATTTTCCAGAGTACCAGTCCTGCTCCCAGCGACTGAAATGAAGGAGGAACAAAGCTCAAAGCCTTCACATTTGTGAGGAGATGCAAAGAGGTTGCATGAGGCAGATGGGATTGCAAAATGAGAGTGGGAAATGGCGAGACTCTAACCCTCGAACTTTCATGAAGCCTGATGCTGGTTCGTCTTAGCAGTCTGCCTGAACAACCTGACCCCCCATGTCTCTGCCAGATTATCCTCTGAGCCTTGAAATTATAGCTCATGTAGACCCAATCGCGAAGAAAAGTAGACTTACATATACCTCAGTCGACTCAGCCTTAGGGGTGATTCAGTCCTCATATGCTCTTTTCTTGTGCAGCCTTTAAGAAGGGGCAAAACCATAAAAGTGGCGATCATAAATGATTTTGATAATTCCATGTAAATATTGAAATCCTACTATACTATTACAATGTGGAGACACAAGAGGGCGCCAGCGACACAGAAAACATTTTCACAGGCATACAGTAAAAGATTGGAAATGTTTTATAGCCCTGATCTTCAGCAGTGTAACCGCCTTGATTGGTTATCACAATAGGGTGATTGGGATAACTAATGCTTGTGTAATGCCTCACAGTTTACAGAATGTTTTCACAATTCTTCCATCATTTCTTTTCATCTTTACTGCAAGCCTTGATCATTCACTCCTTTGTTCATTCATTTTTTATTAAATGACTGGTGTTTCCCAGGCACTATACCAATTATTGTGATAGGTAACTGTAAAATTATGGTCCAAATCTATTGGGAAACTACACAGGGGATGGGGAAAATCACACCTGGGAATCCCAGTCTTTGGAGTCTGACTAATGTGGGTTTGATTCCAGGACTGGCTATGTGACACTGGGCAAATCTGTTAACCTCTCCGAGTCACTATCTCCTTGTACATAAAACAGACATTATTATATGTGTATATTAAGGCTTTTCTGCGACATCAATGTGATAATAAATTTAAAATTCTAAAGCCAGGTGCAGAGGCTCAAGCACGTAATCCCTGTACTTTGGGAGGCTGAGGCGAGAGGATTGCCTGAGTTCAGGGGTTTGAGACCAACCTGGGCAACTTGGTGAGACCTCGTCTCTACAACAAATCAAAATGTCAGCCGGGCATGGTGTGCGCACCTGTCGTTCCAGCTACTTGGAAGGCTGAGGCAGAAGGATCGCCTCAGCCCAGAAGGTCGAGGCTGTGGTGACCGTTAGTGTACCACTGCACTCCAACCTGGATGACACAGTGAGACTCCTATTAAAAAAAAAAAGTAAGAAAGAAAGAAAAGAAAAAAAACCACACCTCGTCTCTAGAATAAAATAAAAAAATAAGCTGGTATAGTAGCACCCACCTGTACTTCCAACTACTTGGAAGGCTGAGGCAGAAGGATCTCCTGTACCCAACACGTCGAGGCTGCAGTAGCCGTGAGCCTGCCACTGCACTTCAGCCTGGAGTGAGACTCTGACTAAAAAAAAAAAAAACAAAAAAACATTAAAATTCTAGACATTAATTAAATGTAGCTTTTATAATTACCAGTAATAAGATAGTAACTTGCATTTTTTTAACCAGTGCTGACCAGTAGAAATATATTATAAGCCACATATGTAACTTAAAATGTTCTAGCAGCCACATTTTTAAAAAGTAAAAAGAAATAGGTGAAATGTATTTAACAATGTACGACGGGAGACCCAAAAAACAACCAGAATTGGTTTTTGGAGGGTGGACCCTTTGTAGGTTAGGCTTCCCCCTCTAGGTAAGTGTTCTAAGAACTCGTCAGCATCAGTGCACCAGCTAGTGTTGTGAGAAGCTGCATTTGGCTTTTTTTTTGTGGAGATTCTTTCAACACGTTTGCCCATTTCATGCTGGGTAATTTATGAACTCACTTGTCCACACCTCACTGAGTGTTCAGCAGTTTTTGTCCAAAAACTTCATGAACCCCCGTACCCCACCCTCCCTACTCACCTGATCTCATCCCAAGCAACTTTTTTTGCTTCCTCAGATGAAAAAAAGTCCTCAAAGGGAAACATTTTTGCCGATGTGGAAGAGGTGAAACAAAAAACGGCAGAAACAGTATAAGGCATCAAAATTGAGGAGTTCAAAAACAGTTTTAATATGACTCGCAGGCCAATTCTGGTCTGCTGCCTATTTTTATACATTTGTTCTTATATGTAGTGTCTGTTTGGGCTACAGTGGCAGGTAGAGTTGAGTTGTTGCCTGCAGAGCTTAAAAGGCTTACCGTCTGGCCTTTTATAGAAAATGTTTGCTGATCTCTGATTAAGAATATGACCAGGCGTTCAGGGAAAGGACGTGAGCCAAGAAGGCGCTGTAAGTGGGTTTTCTTAGGAAGAATTCAGGAGTGTAATAGGTATTCAGAATATAGCATAGTAGGTCCTCAGGAGTATCATAGACCTAGTGGGCAAAGGTCCCAGGGAAGCTGTAGAATTGGGTTAAGAAGGTCTTGGGCAGAAGGATCGCCTGAGCCCAGAAGGTTGACGCTGGAGTGGCCATGAGCGTGCTACTGCACTCCAGCCTGGGCCACAGAGTGAAACTTCAACTCAAAAAAAGTAATAAAAGGTCAGGCGTGGTGGCTCAAGCCTATAATGCCAGCACTTTGGGAGACTGAGGTAAAGGGACTGCCTGAGCCCATGGGTTCAAGAACAGCCCGGGCAGTTTGGAGAGACCTCATCTCTACAATAAATCAAAAAATTAGCCAGGTGTGTTAACACTCGCCTGTAGTTCCAGCTACTTGGAAGGCTGAGGCGAAAGGATCGCCAGAGCCCAACAGGTAAAGGCTGAGGTGGCTGTGAGTGTGCCATTGCACTCCAGCCTGGGCGAAGGAGTGAGACTCCAACTCACAAAAAAAGAAGAAGTCCTTGGGTTCATATATATACACTAGAGACTGAATAAACGTGTACACATTCAAGTGTATAGAGATGATTTTTTGTGACTAAAATATAAATTAATTCTTTAAAAAAAAATGTTTTGGTCAGGTTCAGTGGCTCAGCCTGTAATCCCAGCGCTTTGGGAGGCCGTGGCGAGTGAATTGCCTGAGCCTACAGGTTCAAGACCAGCCCGGGCAACTTGGTGAGACCTTGTCTCTACAATAAATAAAAAAAATTAGTCAGACATGGTAGCGCATGCCTGTAGTCCCGGCTATTTGGAAGGCTGAGGCAGAAGGATTGCCAGAGCCCGGCAGGTTGACCCTGGGGTGGCCATGAGCATGCCACTGCACTCTAGCCTGGGCGATGGGAGTGAGAATCCGACTCAAAAAAAAAAAAAGAAAGAAAGGAAAACCTGCTTTGAGCTATGGAACAAAAAGCACCTCAATAGTTGTATTGCATCAAGCAGAGAGTTCTTTGAAGGTGGCTGAAGTTTGAGCAGTAAGAACAAATACACAATTCTGTTTGGGGGGGGTCCCCCCTTGTATTTTATTTAACCTAAATATTTAAAAAATTATTTTATCATGTAATAAAGTTTTAAAAACATTAAAAACATATTTACTTTCTTTTTTAATACTGAATCTTTGAAATTCAGTATTTATTTTATAGCCCAGCTCAATTAGGATGCTAAATTTCATCAGAAATACTTGATCTATATTTAGATGACATACAATTTGCATGAAAGTGTGGTTCGAACATATTTTAAAGTTTTCCATTATGTACCAAAAAGTCATTTTCTTTAATACTGGCATCCACGTGATAACACTGCTTCAGTATTTAATTTAGAATTAATTCAATTAGAGATTCAGTTCCTTGGTTGCATCAGCCATATCTCAAGCATTCAGTAGGCATATGTGGTTAGTGGCTACTTACAGGACAGCCAAGGTCAAGGGCAATGAATGACCTCCCTGGGGTGTGCCTTAGACACACAGAGGAAGGACATGTCCAATGCCCAGGGCATCCAGGGCTGCCTTGGGGAGAAGTGCTGTGTAATCTGAGACTTGAAAGATGGGAGGGAGAGTCCCAAGAAGGCTGACAAATGGGGGGATGATGGGGCCCAGGCAAGCAGGTAGACTGACCCTCAGTGGAGGCTGAGAGAGCATGGCCAGAATGGAAGAGAGAGTGGTAGAAAGCACAGGGTGTCTCGGGGTGACAGGTGGAAAGCAGCCATGTTGGAAGGGCTCGTGCAGTGCTTAGGAGCTGAGGCTACACCGTCTATCCCATCCTGGAACTCACCAGCAACCCAGACATTGAACAGGGTAGGGTATAATCAGAGCTGTGTGTCCAAATGTTCACTCAGCCGCCATTGTTGTAGAGAGATTGGCTGTGGGGGTTTGGGGATAGGAGACAAGACCAGAAGAGAAAATGGATGGCAAAGTCAATGAGGGCTTCAGGTAGGGCCTTGGCCATGGAGATAAAAGGAGACACAAAACAGAAGGTCTTAGTGGTGGGTTGGAAGGTGGGGGAGGAAGGTTAGAATGGGTAGGAGTAGTGTCTGGGTCTGGGCTAGTTATGGAGCCAATGCTGTCTAGGCTTTCTCTAGTTTCTGAGCATTTACAGTTTTTATTTCTCATTTCCTTTTTTGCCTCCCCTAACTTTGATGAGACAGACACCTGGGAATGGTTTCTGGATAATTCATGAGAAGTCCTTCCATTTCTATAATAGGGCTCCCTCTTTGGGCTTCCCATAGGTCCCCACATTTGTATAGAATACTATATTTTATTCATTTAAACCAAGTGAAAATGCCAGTGTTCTATATTATTGACTTTTTTTTTTGGAATTGGAGTCTCACTCTGTCGCCCAGGCTGGAGTACAGTGGCATGCATGCTCACGGCCACCCCAGCGGGCTACCACACCTGGCTAATTTTTTAAATTTACTATAGAGACAAGGTCTCGCCAAGTTGCCGAGGCTGGTCTCGAACTTGGGGGTTAGGCAATCCACTTGCCTCGGTTTTCCAAAATGCTGGGATGATAGGCTGAGCCACCAAGCCTGGCCTTGACCTTTTAAAAAAGTTTCATGTGGTTTAATCCAACATTTATCTGTTTACTCACCTTTTCCCCCTACTCTCGGGAAGGATGGCAAGATAATGAACTGATCAGTCAGGTTCACCTTCTGCCTCTGCTGTGGTAGCAGTTGAAATAGCGGGTATGGATGTATCATCCAGGTAGAGCATTGAGGCAGATGAGGATTGTGGGAAACCCCACAGAGCTCTAACATCAAAGGAAACATATATGAAATAAGTTAAATGAGTGTAATTTGTATATTGTCATGTACTTAGGAAAATTAAAATGTATATAAAGTCCTTGGCTAGTCAATAATTGACCACTGTGTTAAATTAGTATTTTTATAACATAAGTCATGCTTTAACTAATAATTATTATTTTTAAGAACTACTAATAGCTGTGTGACTTATGGAAAGCTATATGATTTTTCTAAGTTTTAGATTTTGTACTGAAAAAGAGAGAAAATTATAGCACCTCCCTCCTAAGCTTGTTAAGAAGGTTCCAAGAAATGCTGAATGTGACTGGCACAAGCTGACAAACACGTTGTAAATTTGAGTTTTGTATTAACATCAGTATTTTGCAATGACCACACTTGCATTGAAAATTAAATAGTCCCCAGAGGAAAAGGGCGAGACGGACAAAGCGAGACAGACACAGCAAGAGGTACACGAGATGGGAATGAAACAAAAAGAGGGTGGTGCCCTGCAAACCTAGGGAGAGTAAGGTTCAAAAGGGAGAGAGCGGTCAGGGTCCCACTCTACAGAAAGATTCAGTAAGATAAGGTCTGATGTCTGCTCACTGGTTTTGGCACTTGGGCTCTCGCTGGAGACTTTAGGAAGAGCGGTTTTAGCAGGTAAAGGCCAGGATTGGACAGACATGTTAAGGGGAAGGGAGAGCAGGAAAGGAGGGAGCACCCAGGAGCTGGAATCTCAGGTGGAGAGTTAAGGAAGGTGAGTGTATGTCTCGTATTGCACCAGGCCAGTTGAGAGGGACATGATGAGCAATTAGCAGTAGAGTGCGCAGTCGGCCCACAGGGACGGAGAAGCAAGTCCCTGAAGGCCACCAAGGTGGGAGTCTCCCTCAGAACTGTGGCGTAACACACACCAGGAAAACAGAGGGCAGGAGAGAGGCCCAAGGCCTTGGGCAAGGCTGGTTGGTGTCAGTCGGTTAAGGAGGCAGCATTCCAATGCCTTTCTTCTGACACCAACCTTCCAGTTTCCAGGGTCCACCACTCCTGCCACAGCAAGCTGCCTCACACATTGTGCATGGGCTTTCCACAACTCGTGAAGTTCTTTTCTTTGCTTTGCTTACATCGCTGTATCATGACAGACACTATACATTTTCCAAGTCCAAACATTTATAGTGGCTTGGATTAATTTGTCAGTGAACATATTAAATATTCTAACTGAAGTGCATATTGAGGGTTATCCCATGAATATCAATTAAATGTTGTTTGGTTCTCTTAAGTTGCATCACTTTGAAAAGGTGGGGAACTTTGTAGCTTTAAACATCAATGTCGTAACTGTAGTTAAATCCGAAATATCATGGCTTAGAACAGGAAAATATTTTTCATTAAATTGTGAATATAGCTGGGCTCAGTGGCTCAGACTATAATCCCGCGCTTTGGGAGGCTGAGGTGAGTGGATTGCCTGAGCCCGCGGGTTCGAGACCTGCCTTGGCAACTTGGCTAGACTTCATCTCTACAATAAATCAAAAAATTAGCTGGGCATGGTAGCGCACGCCTGTAGTTCCAGCTACTTGGAAGGCTGAGGTGGAAGGATCGCCGGAGCCCAGCAGGTCGAGGCTGCGGTGGCTGGGAGTGGCCACTGCACTCCAGTCTCGGCAACAGAGTGAGACTCCAACTCAAAAAAAAAAAATTGCGAATATAATATTCATGCATACTTATCTAGCTCATATTATAACTAAGCTTTAAAATATTAAATAAGTGCATGCCTGGAATGGGAGCCAATGGCTAAGTGATTTTGAAATCGCCATTGCTTGTTTTTCATGGAAATTCGTAGCTCATTTTAAAAAACTTCAAGGAATTCATGAAATTGGTCGAGTTTGCTAATTATTATCTTAGTAGCTTCAGTTATTTTTTTCTGTGATGGCTCCTTCCACTAACCCTATTTTGGTTTACTTTTTAGGAAAATGATAAACTTTTAAAGTTATTGCGAAGTAACTTTTTGTTTTTAAGTTTTGTGATTTGAAATATTGAATGTTTTCATTTTTTTCCTTTGGGGATTAAGGATCTTATGATAGTCATACCCAGAAGTGAACAGTAACATGTCTTTTGTGTGTGTGCACATTAGCTTGTGAATGCCATAAGAAGGGTTCCCTTTCTGCTGTGTGCCATCTTGAGACTGGACTCTGTGACTGCAAACCACACGTGACTGGACGACAGTGTGACAAGTGCTCGGTAAGATGCTTACTGGTCATTACATGCAATTGAAATATGTGGCAGGGATGTGTATAGTTGGCTCCTTAGCTTGGTTCATCAGAAATTGAATTCAAGACTGTCAAAAAGTGCTGACTCTATAAGCATGGCTGGTGAGTGCTCTGCTTCCCCGAGGAGAGGATGGGCGTTCTCTGTCGAAGGAAGGGGAATCTTGTCTTGAATACTTTACGGTTCTATGAAACATCCCGCACGTGTTTTGGAAAACATTTGAGTACATGTCTTTGCTTATTAAAACATATGTCGACTTCCATGTTCTTTCCTCTGGTAAAATAGCACGGCTACTATGGGCTGGACTCAGGGTTTGGCTGCCAGGCCTGTAACTGCAGCATGGCGGGCTCCGTGTCAGACAACTGCACAGACGAAGGCCAGTGTCACTGCGTCCCAAGTGTGGCGGGGAAGAAGTGTGACAGGTGTGCCCATGGCTTCTATGCCTACCAGGATGGTGGCTGTACACGTAAGCTCTTGAATTCTTTGTTTGAGACTTTATAGGCATTCCCAGATGTTTCTTGGAGCCCTCCCTTGACTTCTGATTAACTTGTGCTAAGTTCCTTTACTTTGTCTCTCCTTTGTGTTAAGGATTTTATACTTTTTTTTCTAGTTCCCTATCCCTATCAGGATACAACCGTAAATTCTGGCCATGGCTCAGCTGCCTACTAATTGTGGGAGATTAGATCCACCCCTTAGCTTCACTTAGCCTTAGTTTCCGCATATGTAAAATGGGGAAGCTAAGTATAATCACCAAGAAGTCATTATAAGGGCTGTATGTAAAGTCCCTAACAAGGCATTTAGCACACAGTAAGTGCTGAGCACATATTAGCTCCATTCTTCTTCCCACACAGCAAGGTCTTTTCCATTCTTTTCCTTACGGTTCCCATCCTGTCCCGATTTCCTCACGTCTAGTGGCATGGAGGGACAGCAACCCCCCAAGACACCAAGGGATCTTGGGAATCATGAGGTCTTTTAGGGACTGGAGAATACTCTAGACTATTATAAAAGGGAAGTGACAGCATCATCTCTTACCCCTGTAATTACGCCAATCACCCAGATCTGTAACAAAACGTCTGTCTTTGTCTTAGCCTGTGACTGTGTGCATACTCAGAACACCTGTGACCCAGAGACTGGCGAGTGCATTTGCCCTCCTCATACGCGGGGTGTGAAGTGTGAGGAATGTGAGGAGGAGCACTGGGGCCATGACCCGGAGACGGGGTGCCAGGTGTGTGCTGTCATCGCTGTGCTGTCTTGTCTGAGAGTCACTCTGCTATAGCAAGTTGCATTCCTTTGATCTATTTGCTCCATTTTCACCTGTTGAAGAGTTTTGGGGTTTATGTTTAAAAGTCACTCAGATTCTTAGGAATCAAGGTGAAGGAAAAACAGTACCCTCAAAACACCTTTTCCCAGGTTTTCTTTGTGAACCTAACAGTGAAATTGATGGCTAGAAAATCCAGAAAGAACTAAAAATCTCAGTGCTTTTTAAATACAAAGGGCACTAAAAAAAAGTATACACCTTTTAAGAAAGGAAAACACTGTATTAAAATTGCATTGTTCAATATATACTAATAACAAAAGGTGACTACCGGTGGCTCAGCCTGTAATCCCAGCACATTGGGAGGCCGAGGCGAGTGGATTACCTGAGCCTAAGGGTTCGAGACCTGCCCAGGCAACTTGGTGATACCTCATTTCTACAATAAATCAAAAATTAGACAGATGTGGTAGTACGCGCCTGTAGTTCCGGCTAGTTGGAAGGCTGAGGCGGGAGGATCGCCAGAGCCCAGCAGATCGAAGCTGCGGTGGCCAGGAGCATGCCACTGCACTCCAGTCTAGGCGACAGAGTGAGACTTCAACTCAAAAATAAATAAATAAAAGATGAATACCAGTCATGTGTGGCTTCTGCAATTATACATTGCTACTGTAATTCAATTCAACTTTGAAAAGTAATACTAGACAGCATCTCTTAAAATATGTATACATTTTTTGGCACCCCTGGTATGTGGTGCAATGTATACTGTCTTTTAAGTCATAAATCACTTCCTTGCGGGAGGAGAGTATTTTCAATCTGTGAAGGTTCTAGTTTTCTATGTAACTTTCTTCAGTTAAACTTGAATATGGTTTGTGCTTTGAAAACCATGAAAAAATTACCTGACTTCAAAAATACTTTTGCTAGACCGTTTTAACTCACTAGATTTAATTTCAGTTCACAATTTTGGCTTGATGTCACTGAGACACACAGATGTCCAATGATACTGTCCCTGTCTCCTGTTGGTATGTGGCAAAGTGAACCCATGTAGCAGTCACACGAGAGAGATCAGTTCATTTGCAGAGCTTCCCACATTTAGTATTTTCCTGTAATCCAAATATGTATACATGATGAAACATAAAGCAGCTGCCTTTTATTTAGTTAGTGATTTTTTTTCCCTCCCAGGCCTGCAACTGCAGTCACGTGGGATCAACCAGTTATCAGTGCAACATTCTTACTGGCCATTGCCAATGCAAGTTGGAATTTGGCGGACGGAGGTGTGATCAGTGCTCCTTGGGTTACAGAGACTTTCCAGACTGTGTTCCTTGTGACTGTGATGTGAGAGGGACGTCAGGAAACACCTGTGACCTGGACCAGGGTCTCTGCAGCTGTGAGGAAGAAACTGGCTCCTGCTCTTGCAAGGTATCCATCTTCCGCTTTCTTCCTGTCTCCAGCTCATCATCGTGACTCTTGGGCTTTGACTATTTAAGCAAGCAGCGAGGTGTTAGACACTTCTAAGGAGTTCACATTCCCTTCTGCGTCTGAGTTTCAAGTCTGTTATGCTTCTCTAAAATGATGGATGATTCTCAAAATGAAATTTTTACTGTCAATTACCTGTCAGATGATGGAACTGATTTGAAAAACACTCTGAATTTGTAATCATGTATTCTAGTGGGCTGAATGGCCAACCTATCTTGAATATACTGGTAAGAGATGTCACAGAGCTTCAGGAAGATTTGTGATGCTATAGCTGTGAGATTGTTATGCTCCAGTATGTGCTGACCAGACAGAGGGAAATTTGTGCTTATTATTTTCCCGGGAGATAAGATTTTAATGTCATCTTAAAATTCTTATGTTTCCATTAGTTTTCCCAGTGTGCTTTCTTATTACGAGGTCATTGCCACCTTTCCCCTTGGGTTACAGAGACTTTCCAGACTGTGTTCCCTGTAACTGTGATGTGAGGGGGATGTCGGAAGACACCTGTGACCTGGCTTGATGATGCTAATGGCTTGATGGGTGCCTGGAGATGAAGAAGAGAAACTCACATAGATATTACAGCCAGGGAGTGATGGAAACATCAGTCTCCTTATTTTTGACTCATCATATTCTATGATAACAATTCTCATGGCAGATAATCAGAATGGCAGGAACCTGCCTAATAATCACCTGGTCAGTTGTTCTCCATACTCAGATCGTCAGAATCACCTGGGGACTCCAGGGGGATTCTGGGGTTCTCCCGGGGGATTCTCATCAGGGAATCTGATTTTCCAGAAGCTTCCAAAATGATTCTGATAGTACCTGTGTTTGGGAATCAGAGAAGCTGGAGACCTGGTCCAACAAAACAGTGATGCTTGTGGATCTAAAATTATTTCTGGAATTATTTTTGTGTTTTATTTCATTTCTCTTTTCCAGAAATTGCATCTCTTTTTTTCAAGCAAAAATAAGTCCTTTATTTGTTTCCCTTTAGGAAAACGTCATTGGCCTTCAGTGCAGCGAATGTCGAGAGGGCACCTTTGCTCTCCGTGCGAACGACCCTCTGGGATGCAGCCCTTGCTTCTGCTTTGGGCTAACCCACCTCTGCTCTGAGCTGGAGGGTTATGTGAGGACCCCAGTAAGTCACATACAGTCAAAATGTTCTGTTTCCAGTCCCTTCCCCCGTGGAGTTGGGCGAGGGTAGCGGACACAGTCAAGTACTCACATTAAATGTTGCTCTTGTGACATGAGAAATTCTAGGAAGCCAATTTGGGTGAGTACATGAATCAGAGCTGTACTTCTGCTGGCCGAGGAAATAAATGGAGCTTGAACTAAAGGCTTTTGGTGCTGCTTCTCAGCTAATCTGTCAAAAGCTTTAGTTGGAAAGAAGATTAAACCTGCAGCATCTCAACCATCTCCTTCATGTCATTGGACATCTCCCAAGTGTAGCAATAGTTTGACCCTAAATACAGCAGTTAAAAGCACTGAATGTTAATTTTAATCCAGATGTTTAGTTGAAAGGAAAAGTCTTCACAATTCCTGTTTTAATAATCAAGCTGTTTCATCTGAGAAACAATGGTGGAACCCAGCAAATCAAACGTGGGTGATGAGTTCATGTTCTGAAGTGTATTTTTCCTCCCTTTGATGACTAGGTGACGCTGGGCCCAGATCATCCTCTTCTGCGTGTGGTGTCTCAGAGTAACCTGAAGGGCACGACCGATGGGGTGTACTACCAGGCCCCAGATGTCTTGTTGGACGCCGTGACTGTCCGACAGCATGTTCACGCAGAGCCGTTTTACTGGCGTCTCCCACCGCAGTTCCAGGGAGACCAGGTGAGGCACATGCCCGGCCTGGAACCCGTCACTGTTTCCGGGGGAGTATGGGTGTAGTTTAGAAGCACCATGCTCTGTGTTGGCCTGTCATTAAAAAAGGTGGCTATTCACTTCCTTTTTTAAGTGGGGATGGAGAAGTTGAGTAGTTATAAAAATCTCCCCAAATGTATGGTTCTTTTAAGGTTTTCATTAATTCTGGAAGTCTTTTAAAGTCAAATCATATTAATTATCTCCTTCCTAAAGCAGACATTCAGCAAACATATATAGTCACACGTTGCTTAACAACGGGGATAATCCTTGGAAAGGTGTCATTAGGCGATTTTGTCATTGTGTGAACATTCTAGCGTGTACTTAACACACCTAAGTGGGATGGCCTACACACCCCAAGGCTATATGTCTGGCCTATTGCTCCTGGGCTACAAACCTGTACAGCGTTGACTGTGTTGAATACTATAGGCAATTGCAACACAACAGTAAATTTTGTGTAGCTAAACATCCCTAATCCTAGAAAAAGTACATTAGAAATAAGCATTACAGTCTTATGGGAGCAGCATTGAATATGTGGCTTGACATTGACTAAAACTTCGTTATGCAGCATGTGATTATATTGTGTTTACTAATATAAGATCAACACAAGCCTACGTGCTGTGGCCTGGGAGGCCCTTCTCAACCATTACTCATTTTAGAGAGGGAAGAAACCCTACTATAAAAGAGTCATGAAAGGCATCACTTGCATTATTGTTGATCTAAACATCGGAGTCAATATGTGAATTCACTCAAATCTTTAAAATTTGCAAATCTACATCCAGTGCTCCTGCAAATATAGATAACTTTTAATGAAAAGGAGCTTGAACATAATTTGAATCATGATGACATGATTTGTTATTCTGGATCTCACCTTGGTGAGTTCATCCAAGAGAACTCTGTAACTTGGGCAAACTTCATAATCTATAATTAAATAGAATGAGAAGGAAGCAAGTTCCAGACAACGTATTTTGCCATGGGGATGTATGTTTAGGATACAAGATTTCTTTTATATGGTGGCAGGCTTGCAATAAAATGTTTCTCAAGCAAGGCTATGTCAGAGACATAATCAACAATTTATTATTTGCTAGCTTATGGCCTACGGTGGCAAGCTAAAGTACAGTGTGGCCTTCTATTCTTCTGATGGCATCGGTGCCTCCAATTTTGAGCCTCAGGTTCTCATCAAAGGAGGTCAGACCAGAAAGCAAGTCATTTACATGGATGCCCCAGCACCGGAGAACGGAGTGAGACAGGAACGGGAAGTAGGAATGAAAGAGGTGATGATGTGATCTTTTCACCTAATTTCCTTAAGGTGTAAACTTTGCTTTTGATGTCATGATCGCTCAAAGCCGCAGAGGATGAACAAGAAGACCCTGGGATCAAAATTCCAATAGGTTTGGGAAGATTTCTTAAAAACTATTCAGCCAGGCTCGGTGGCTCAGCCTGTAATCCCGCGCCTTGGGAGGCTGAGGTGAGTGGATTGCCTGATCCCGCGGGTTCGAGACCCGCCTGGGCAACTTGGTGAGACCTCATCTCTACAATAAATGAGAAAAAATTAGCCGGGCGTGGTAGTGCGCGCCTGTAGTTCCAGCTACTTGGAAGGCTGAGGCGGAAGGATCGCCGGAGCCCAGCAGGTCGAGGCTGCGGTGGCCGGGAGCGGCCACTGCACTCCAGTCTGGGCGACAGAGTGATACTCAAACTCAAAAAAAAAAAAAAAA
>CAUYQG010091238.1:0-30056 GCA_963574415.1 Tarsius wallacei | reverse complement strand
CACACCCGGCTAATTTTTGATTTATTGTAGAGATGAGGTCTCGCTTGCCCAGGCGGGTCTCGAACCCGCGGGCTCAGGCAATCCACTCACCTCAGCCTCCCAAAGGCGCGGGATTACAGGCTGAGCCACCGAGCCCGGCTGTATATTTATTTTTTTATTTATGTATGTGTTTTAGAATAAGGTTTCACTCTGTTGCCCTGGCTGGAGTACTTTAGAGTGAACATTGCTCTCTGTAACCTTGAAATTCTGGGCTCAAGCAAGTCTCTGGAGCAGCTGGAATTATATGCTTGAGTCACCATGCCCAGTCATATTATTAAAACTTTAAAAATGAAATTAAATAAAATAAATAAAGGAGTCCCTTGGTGGATTCCTCTTTGTATCTTCAAGACAATTTCTAAATTCTCTGAGAAACTTTTAGCAATCTCTCTAGTCTCTCTTCCATGAAGTTTTTTCTTTGACAAAGGTCTATTAGATGAGCTGGAGTTCCAGGTTATAGACATAAACAATTGGAAATTATAACCAGAGCTATTATCCATAGGACATCTCAGTAAAATTGGATTGAGTTAATATTTCAATATAGTTATGCTCATAAAACTGTCTTTTAGTAGTTGTAATAAATGTAGAACTTGTGATCTCTGTCATAAATACATCAGCCATAGTTTTGGTTAGTTTTGCTGGACTTTTTTTTGTTCTGGGCTTTTCTTTTTAAAGAATGTGAATGTTTTATTTTAGCATTATTTAATTTTGCCAACTAAATTTGTACTGGTGTCTTATTTAAATGTACCGTTAAAACCATCCTAATTTCAAACTGTAGTTCTTATAGCATTGTTCACAATATGCTTTATATGTCTTTATTAATCCCTTGTGTAGGTTCAGAACCTTGAGACAAAAGATTAGGTCCCCACTGAGTATATTCACACCTCTCTGTCCTTTCCTTATTATTATACTTACCCTTCCTTAGGATTAATTTGTTTAGTTTTCTTTCCTGCTAAACTGAACTCCATGAGAGTCAGCATTATGTATTCATTTTTGCCACTGTTGTTTCACTGGTGACCTAGCATAGCAAAGGACTTGGCACCATGTCCAAGCTCAGTCCATGTTTCTAAATTTTAGAGATTGTTAAATGCTATGAAAATAATATGACTGTATAATACAAGAGTAACTGGAAATTTTCTTAGACTGGAGCTTAGGGAAGACCTGAATAATAAAAATTAGCTATCCATTCAAATAACCCTGGAGTGTTTCTGCCAAGAATGTTTTAGGAAGAGCAAAGAACCTTGAGTAGGAACAAGTTAAGTTTAGCACATTTATCTTGTCCGGGCTGAGCACAGTGACTCATGCCTGTAATCCCAGTACTTTGGGAGACCAAGGTAGGAGGATTGCTTGAGCCAGGAGTTCAAGACCAGTCTAGGCAACATAGTGAGGTATCATCTCTACAAAAAAAATTCAGCCAGGCATGGTGACACACCCCCCATAGTCCCAGCTACTTCAGAGGCCGAGGTAGAAGGGTCACCTGAGCAGCCCAGGAGGTCGAGGCTGCTGTGAGCCGTCAGCCATGCTACTGCACTCTAACCTGGACAATGGAGAGAAACCCCAACTCAAAAAATAAAAAAGGATCTTGCCTGACTGGGAGGAAAGAGTTAATAGAAGATGAGTTTTAGGGAGAGAAGGGCTAAATTATGAATGGTCTTGCAAGTCAAAGGGAGTTTGAATTTTTTTTTAATTGCTTTAAAAAGTCATTGGATAGTGTTCCTCTTGAAAAAAAAAAACACTTAAATGGATTTGAACTCATAACTAAATATTCTATTTTTAAAGTTTCTATAGTATTCAAATTATTTATCTTTATGATTCTCGTTAATATAAGAATAGGAATCTCTGGAAATAGGTTTGTATAACAAATAACTTCCCAAATAGCGGGTTGTTTATAATAAATGTTCATGAATATTGTTGTTTCCTTGTTTAGTAATAACCAACCACTATAATGGATTATCTCAGTTGATTACCACAAGTCTTATGTATCTTCTGCTCTAGTGTCTTCTATCTGAAGTTCACCTATAAAACCATACCAAGAAAGTCTCTAAGCTGCATATGAATTGTTCTGTACACACAGACTATCTAGCATTTTTTGTCTTCTTTAGTAGATTATTTTGGAAAACTTGGTACCACTTTTCCTATTTCTGGTCTTTTATAATATGCAGTTTTTGAAGTATAGTTCTTAAACTCCTTTAATATTTCCCACAAGGCATACCAAAATGTATGGCAGATGGACAGAAGAACCTTAGTGTAAATATACTGAGCCCAAGAAGGATGACCACAGCCTTCCTGAACATGTGTTTTCTTGAGTGCATATGGCACACACCTGTGCCTTCTTGCATAGTAACAGTTTTGAAGAACTGTACTTTTCCTTGTTTACAGTCTACTCTTCTCAAAGCATAATCGTTTTGCTAACGCATGTGATTATTTTCCTGTCATTTGCTTAGGACCTTATAAGATTCAGTGTTTTGTTATTTTCAGTGATGCTTTAGTAAGTTTCCATGGGCATAATCCTCCATATCACATGATAAGTACAAATAGTTGTACCATTTCTTTGTTTAGATGGATAATGTAGACATATATTAAATCATTGCTATATTAGAATACATAAAAGAAATATTTTTTCCACATCTCTTCTAGTAGGTACATCTGTAGGTAATCTTTCTGCTCTAGCTGAATTTACTATCTTTTTGTCATCATGGGTGATCAGTTCTTTCGCCAAGACCTGTCTAATTGTGAATTTTATTATATTTATCTGAACCAAGACTCATTGTGCTTTCTCAGTCTGGGAATTCCTATATTTCATCCATTCTGGGAAAATTCTCAACCTTTATCTCATTAGTATTTTCCTTTCCTTCCTTTCTGTTATCTCATTTTGGATTGCTATAAATATGTTAGACGTATCCTTCTAAGTTTCCTAATTTTTCTTTTAAAATTCATTTTAAAATTTATTTTAATACATTCTGGAATTTTATCAAGTGTACATTCTAGCTTACTAATTCTTTCTTAAGCTATATCTAAAATGTTATTTATTCCATCTATTATATATTTTAACTTTAGTAACTATATTTTTTGTTTCTGGAATTTCTATTTGGTAGTTTTGCTTTTTTTGATAGTACCTTGCTTTTTTTCCTCGTGTTTTTAAATTCCATCTTATATGTCTTGAATACTTTTAAACATTTTTTTATAGTTTATATGTGGTAATTCCATTATCAAAAGTTCTTGATAATACATTTGAAAATGAGATTTAATGCTCTTTTTACTAGTGAAGAATTTTTTTATATATAAAATAACCTATAATGAAGGGTTTGTCTTTAGTGGTCCTTGTCCTTGGGAATCTTTTTGTTATTGAGAACTTGCTTTCTAGAGAGGATTTGCATGTTTCTGACAGATGCCCCAGGGTTACCAAAGTTTTTGCACTTTTATGCAAATAACTCAGAATGATTATTCCTAGACCACATAAGTAATATAAATTAGAACCATCTAATACACGGGAATTTCCCATTATTTTTAATTTTCTAGGGAGATCTCTGTTTTTTTCAATAAGCTCTCCTACAAAGACAAACTTTCTTGTACTTCCCTGTTTCTGATGGGCTGATGCTTTTCAAGGACCCCAGATCTAGGTACACAGCTAATTTGAAAATCCTTGCCTTGTCTCAATATACTACTAAAAATATATTCTCTTAATTTATTGAGAGTACTAAATCCCTAAGGTCTCTAGCAACCCGTCAATACTTTGATTTTTAGTTCCCTTTTTATTTTATTTTTTTAATTAATTTTTTAGAGACAGGGTTTTGCTCTGTTGCTCAGGCTAGAATGCAGCGTGATCTTGGCTTATTACAGCCTCAAACTCCAGGGATCAAGCAAATCCTCCACTTCAGCTTCTTTTTTTTTAAACTTTTAAATTTTTTTTTATTTTAAAATTGTGGGCTACATTTCAGGGTTAGGTATACAAATAATCACTGTGCAGGTACCTTTGTTGATGAGGTGTGCCCCCCCCACTTCCCCAGGCAGATTTCCACTACTGTCAATCCCACCTCCCCACCCCACTCCCCTCCGCAGTTTCCCATTACTGTCAATCCTTTTCTTATAGTATTGTGGTAGTTGTTCAAGGTCCACTTATGAGTGAGAACATATGATACTCAGTTCTTTGTTTCTGTGAAAGATCACTCAGTATTATAGACTCTAATTCCATCCAGGTTGCTGCAAAGGTCATGATTTTGTTCTTCTTCATGGCTGCGTAATATTCCATCGTGTATATGTAACACATTTTTGTTATCCAGTCCTCTAGAACTGAGCATGGTGGCTCAAATTTGTAATATTAGAGCTTTGGGAAACTGAGGCAGGAATATCACTTGAGGCCAAGACTTCAAGATCAGTATAGGAAGACGAGGCCCCATCTCTACTGGCACACACCACCACATACCACCTTTTTTACACACTTCAGCCTCTTAAGTAGCTAGGACTACTGGACTACTGGCACATGCCACCGCTCACCGGCTTTTTTTTTTTTTTTTTTTTGTAGAGATGGGATCTCACTATATTTCCTACACTGATCTTGAAGTCTTGGCCTCAAGTGATCCTCCTGCCTCAGTTTCCCAACATTCTAATATTACAAACATGAGCCACTATGCTCAGCTCTCTTTTTAATTTTAAGCCATGGACTTTTAGCTAGTAAAATATTGGCAGAATTTAATTCTTGATTGCAGTTATTTCTTCAGTGTTTCTTTTCTTCATTTCTTTTGAATTCATCCTTAAAAATACTTGAATCTATAAAGATTTTTAGTGATTTTTTTAAAATGTTACCTCACATTTACCAGAGATAACATAAAAGTTAGTTCTGTATCCCAAATTAGAGTTTTTTAGAGCTATTGACTTTTTAAATTCTTCTTTTTACTTCTAAGATCATAGGTCTTTTATATTTTGTGTTACTGATTTAATTCCTCATGTAATGGAGAAAAATGTATGATATAGCCAAATATTTTTTTTCCATTAACTTTAGTTAAATTTACTCTTATTTGATTTCCTGCCAACTTTTCCATTTTAAGCTATTTTTAATACATCATGCATTTTAGCACTCCCCTATGAGAGCACATCAGATGTTACATGTTTCTCAGTTTGGTCATTTTATGGAATTTGAGCTATTAGGCTATAATTATGGTGTCTCTCAGGATCCCAACCCTTCCTCTATATTCACAGATTTTAATACTTGTTCCTGTTACTCTCTACTTACCAGATCTACTAATTCTTTAAAAATGACTTTCTTGAAATTCAATACTATTGTGTCACAGAACCAGATGATCCAATTTGCTTTTTTGGCAGACACCATATAAAGCTCTGCCCATTGCAGGTTTAACAAAAGATATTAGTACTCTCTAGACTACTCTGAGAAAACAGGACATAGAAAGACTTAATTTTAGCTAGGCTTTTTATGAGATAATTTATGCCAGTTCTGATTTCAACTTATCATTTTATGGTATAAGGGAATAATAAGGACATATTCTTAAGGAATATTAAATCTATGGTTTGAAGGAAAATTTGAGGTATGACTTGCTGACAAAACATAAAAGTGTATTATTTTATAAAAAATTAAAACTGAGAATATAGATGGTGGACCTGAAGACCTGTACCAGCACAATCTTTGGTTTCTTACTAATGTTCTCCACTTGTATCTTTTACCATGTATGCAATATTTCCTTCAAAATTATTGGTAATTTTGAATGTCAAGTAAAAATATTGGACTAAATTACTGGTCCAAGGGTAAGAATGTATAAAGAAGAATTAAAATAGAGGCCAAAATGTTCTGATATCAACATGCCTTCCAGGTCCAGTCCTAGAACCTTTATTTCCACTGGGTGGCCTTAGCTCAATCTTTGAGTTTCATTTCCTTATAGGTAATATGGGACTAGTAATGGTCTCTACATCACATAAAGGATTGTTTTGCAAAAGCATTCAATATTAAACACAAAAGCTTAACAGACTGGAAAGGCAGTAATAATCCATGAATTCACATGGATTATTTATGTGGTTCTTAGAACTTAAAAAAAAAAGTTTTTAGATTAAGAGAATATGCTTACGACCCTAATGAGATTGGAAAGTTGGCAGTTGTCAAGTACAAGAAATATTAAAAATAAGAATGCTTAGGCAGACTACATTAAATTGATATGTATAGTTTATGAAAGAGAAAGGATGAATTTTTTTTAGATTTATTTTTGGAGTCTTGTGGTCCTATTAGTCAGCAGTTACTTTCTAGGATAATTCCACATGTTAGTTCTGTGAATATAAGGTATTAGGTCTGAAGAGGAATAACATTGTGAGCAGTGTCTTGTGAGAATTAAAATGTCTGTTTTATTTTCACTCAAAATTCTGAACTTTGGTGCTATTAACATTTTGAACTGAATAAATGTTTGTTATGGAGAAATTTTCTATGGTTGGAGAACCCTTTCCTTGTGTTGATTAAAAATAACTCTATATATTACCAAATGTCCCCCGAAGGGTAAAATCACCCCTGATTGAAAACCACTGATCTACATTGATTTACTTTTCAGTTTTTAACGACTAAATATTATACCTTCAGTTATTTTATATGTCTGCTTTCACTTTGAATAAAGTATGTTTGTAATTAAAAAAAAAAAAAAGAATTTAAAAATCACCCTCAAATTAATAAGATCATTGGTGGTAATATAAGAGATATGAAACTATTCAGAAGAACAAAAAGATTTAAAAACAAAGTAATTTGTTGAAAGGTCTTGGAATGATATGAAATTGCTTAATTTTTCAGTATTTTTTCCTTACTGCTTTTAAATCTTATGTAACTGAAATTAAGAAACTATGACTTTAAAATACACAAATAGGCCCTCTCAAAATAATAATGTAATTTTGTCATACTTGTCTGTAGTACAAAGACTTGTACAAATTTAATGAAAATTTTTCTTGAAAAAATAAAATGATTGATAATCTTTTACTCAATTGTTTTTAGCATACGACGGCATCAAGAAAGGAGAGCAATTTTGACCCCCATTTTGACAGATTTTTCTGTCCGAATAACTGGAGCACCTGCCATTATTTTTACCAGAATAATTTCTCCAGAAAATTTGCATACTGAGGTAAGAACATAATTCAGATTTTATTTTAGTCTCAATAATGGGATTGTTCCCTGTTGCATTAAGGAATTTTTATAGATTCAGCCCACAGGACATCAAATTAACTCATTAATAATAATAGTTACCGTCATAGATAATATTTATTGAGCACCTCCTGGTACTACTGTTCAGTTATCACTTTCCTTGTAATAACTCATTTAATGCTCACAATAATCCTGCCTGCTACTCCTACTATATCCATTTTATAGATGTGGAAGCTGAGGCATAGAGAGACTAACCAATTTGCCCAAATTTTCACAAGTAGTTAGTAGCAGAGTAGGGTATGAAACCAACTTGTCTGGCTCTAGCCTCTACATTCTAACTTCTACAATCTCTTTCTAATGAAAACAACAATAGCACTGACAAATAGTATAGAGTTCTCATATAGATTATGTTACATAGTGAATTCTACATGGATTACCTTATTTAGTGTTCATAACATTTTTATGAAATAGATGCTATTAGTATCCATATTTTAAACAGAGGAAACTGAGGTCAAAGAGATTAACTTGACCAATGTTAATTGGTGGAGCCAGGGCTGCAATTCTGATCATTAGGTGTGCTGCCTCCAATATCTAAGATAGAAATGTGGTAATAATGTGATTAACTGCAGCTTAAATTCTTCATAAAAATTTTTTATGCTAAGCACATTATAAACTTTTTGCTCATTCACAGAAATATAGCCAGTTGTTATGAGAAATTTGGAAATTTAGATGTAGGTGTATATTCATCCAAACCAGTGAAACCTTATATTCTGTGAATTTTTTAAAAATAATATTTTTGCATATGTTATCCAATTTGATATTTATAATAGCCTATGAAAGAAAGTTTGGTTGGGCCAGGTTTCTTGTATATTCACAAAGGTATATAAAGATTAAGTAAATCGACCAATGTCTTATAGTTACTTAGTAACACAGTTGGCTTAGA
The DNA here is from genome assembly GCA_963574415.1 of Tarsius wallacei. Classification (NCBI taxonomy): domain Eukaryota; kingdom Metazoa; phylum Chordata; class Mammalia; order Primates; family Tarsiidae; genus Tarsius; species Tarsius wallacei. Next base: position 21,954 of record CAUYQG010091238.1, on the reverse strand, counting down.
ATTCGTGAAACACCTTATGAGATGCCCTTTTTTTCATACTATTAGTACTCTGAAAATACAAATTAAGAGTCACATGGCAGAATCACATTTTAGAATTTTAGAATTTGCTTCCTGGGTGTATTTAGCTCACAAAAATGGAATATCAAAATCATTCTGAATTATTGTTTTTTTCCCTGAGAATACTCTTTATTTGGATTCCCAGATACTTATCATTGAATTCAGAGATAAAAGTAAGAACATATCAAAGTTAATAAAATATAATCCTGTCATAATTAACTAATCTTCAAATGTGAAGCATTAGTAGAAAGTTCCCCATTCCCCATGAAAGAGGCATGAAGCTGGATATCAGAAAACCTAGTTCTAGGCTAAGCCCAGCTTTGAACTACAGGATATCATCTTAAGCCGTTCACTTAAACTCTTTGTTCCATCAACTTTCTTATGCATACCTTAGTTGCCTCATACGTAGCTACCTTGTTGCCCTATAGATTCATTTAGGGTTCAAACTGATCAATAGAAATAATAATTCTAAGAGGAATCTGAAAAGCTAAACTTTTACAAAATGGAAATTATTCTTATTTTTATGGTATTCGCTGCTGATTCTATCAATTGAATTTATACTATTTAACCTACTGGCACAGGATCAGTCATTTACAAGTTTTCACAGGAAGTAATCAAACTAAGCTTTTTTGTACACATTTTTAATCCCCTTGGATAATGGTTATGTGATAATTTTTTTTTTAAATCCTGAATCAGTATACTTTTTTCCCTTCCATCATTACTTAAGGAATAAAATAAGAATTCTAACTATAATGAGTGAACACTGGGAACTTGTAGGAAAAGGTTATTTAACCAGAAAAAGAGTAATCATTTTAGACATGCTGTTCTTTATGGCTTTATTAAACACTGCTCTGAGCTGTCTAGTTTGTATTTGGGCTAGTCATACTCTCCTTAAATCTATTCTTCTAAATGGCACTAATAAGAAGGTCTGTTGGACATTTTCAAGCATTTGAATGTTGTCCACATGTACTTTATGACAAGAGGCTGGATTTCTACTTATGAAATGAAGCTTCTGGATTGGCTTCTTGTTTTGTTTTGTTTTCCTTCTCTTAATGGTTTTTCAGCGATAAATACTTAAGTGACTCAGTTTTGCAGAACAGCACCAGTTAAGTAGTGGACATCTACCAAATGCTGCGAAGGTTTTGGCAATTTGAAGACAAAGCGAAATTAATTAGTCTAGCTATCTTTAGCTTCAGCACTCTTTTGTTATAAATCATTTGGAGTGTATCCTTTGGAGCACTTGGTGATTGTAATCGCCTGTCTACAATTGCCTGTTTACATCTGTCTGCCACACCAGATCGTAGCCTCCTCAAGAGCATATTACCTTTTACAAGGCCAGCCTTATTCTTTATGGTATTTCTAGTACTCTACTGTAGTGCCTGGTACTTAGGAGATGCTTAGTAAGTATTTGTTAGTTTGAATTAATGAACAAGGTTTTGCTCCAGAATTACATCATTGCTTACATATTGAAACAATGACAGTGGTTTGAGGTATGAAATAGTCAAATTGATATGAATAAGTGAAAAATTCGTGTTGTTAATTGCCCTGTGTCTAGCACAAGGTCTGACATATCGCAGGCCCTCATAAATATTTATTAAATGTATCCATTAAACTGTGTCAAGTGGTTGTGCTCACCATTTTTGCTGTTCTCGTTAGTGTATAAACTTGAGTCCAAGGAGACTTCATCAAAGGAGTAAAGGTCAAATAAGTAAGAGTGATAAATTATCATTCAAAGACTATCATATTTCTTTATCTGTATTCAATCTTTTTTTCCTTCAGGAGATTTTAGTGTGTGGCCATTCCTTGGAAGTGAATATAACCACAAACCTGGACTTCTTCCTAAGTGTGGCTCAAGTTCAACTCTTACATCAGTTAATAGTAGCAAATATGACTGGACTGGAACCATCAAACAAAGCCACAGAGGTAACTATACCTGATTTAGGATGAGGCTTACTGCATTTGTGCCAACGTTACATTAACAATAGGAAAACTATAGTTAAACTAAACACTTTCTGCTAATTATTCTTTAACTTTATTCCAAATATGTCATAAATAATTTTGGATTGATACTCTTTAATTTTGAAATTTATTTCGTCTCTGTTCTTATTTATTCTGCACCTCTGCAAAATTGTTATGGACTAACCTCAGAAAAGTCTCTTTTAAAAATGATTTTATTAATGTGCTGAAATTTCTAAAGTATGATGGGGGAGTCCTTGTATAGCTTTCATTTAGTCAGATACATTACAGAGATAGGGCCTCTTTCAGAAGTGAACTTTGTGAGAGTACTACGGGAATATTGTTCATAAATAACTTGTAAAGCAGTCATTTCCCATACTCAGTGAAGAACAAACATAATCATAGAAGTTGAATCCCTGCCTAGAATTTTAATTTTGGTCCAGTGTTCACTGGAAACATGTATTGTAACCACAAAGCATGTCAGCCTCAAACAAAGAAAGCAGCTTGATAAATTCTCCTTAAGATATGTATTCTTTAGTTTTTGTTTCTACATTTCCCTAATCATATTTGTACTTAGAATAAATCTTTTATAAAAACTCAGGTGAACAAACTGTTTGTGTATGAGAAATATGTAGCTTTTATTTTTGTCATGAATTAAACAGAAGGCTCTGAGTGCTGTTTATTAAGAGGTAAAGAAGAACAGTTTAAGTCTTTCAAGTTAGTGCTCTTTCCATTCTGCCACAGATCATGTGCCATAACTATTACATTATTCTCTCAATCTTCTTTATTTTAAAAAAAATTACTTAAATATGATAAAGCTTTTAACTTTTTAAATTGAAATTTTCTAACCTGATCATCCTTTACTACCCATGATTTCTGTTTATCCAATATTTTAAAAGGACTTTAGAGCTATATGTTCTTCAAAAGACTGACTTTTTTCAATATACATTAGGGAATTTATAAAAATATAATCATATGACATGAAAATAAGCAAATTTTAAAAAATTACACATGCATTTCCAGTGAAGTCTATGAAGCAAGTTGGATTGGAAAAGAGTATTTTACGTGTCTCTATCTTTTATGCCAATTTTATGAATATCTCGTATCAAAGAATTCTAACACACAGATTACTGATTGCTTTAGGAATTCACACAATTTAGCAAACTGGTTGCTAACTATTTACCCACACACTTTTAATGCCTCTTAGTAGGATCAGATTTCAGTAAATAAAAAGATACTCAGTTAGATTACTAATAATTCCTCCCTGAATGTTGAGTCATTACTCACAATTCCATAAACTAGATAGGCATTGTTTTTTGCTGAATTTAATATAGATCTATGGTTCTTTGTTTCTTCTTAGAAATCATATTAAAAGTGAAGACCAATATTTTTAAATGATTAAAATGGCAAATTTTATGTTATATGTATTTATCACAATTAAAAAGAAAGGACATACTAATGAGGGAGGACAATTTGTCCCTGTCCCCAGCCCTGGTATGGTACATCTGTGAAAACTTCAGTATTTTAGAAAAGGCCTTCATACACTGGAAGAATATGATTCCATTTATAAGTCACTAGTAGAACACAAATCTGGTAGTCTAAGACAAAGGCATTTTAGTTACGTAGAATACTCTGTAATAAGTAAAGGGTATATTTGAAAGGGCCGTTTGATTATCTTTAGTGTAGTCTTAACAACCACATTACCAAAATTTAAGAAAAATTATTTTTCAGAATTAAAAAAAAAAGGAAACTTGACCTGCTGAGTATTTTACCCAAAGGAAAATAAATCATTCTGTCAAAAAGACACCTTCACTCATAGTTTATCACAGCACTATTCATAATACCAAAGTCATAGAGTCAACTTAAGTGTCCATCAATGGATGATTGAATTAAAATCAATCAGAGAGATATATAGATAAAGAGAGATATAGATAGATAGATAGATAGATAGATAGATATCTAGATCTAGATCTATATATTGGGGGTGCCAAAACTGTGTACACATTTTAAGAAATGTTATCTAGTATTACCTTTCAAAGTTGAATTGAATTATGATAACAATGTGTAGTATGACATTCATTCAAAAGATGGTATAAAATGATGGTAGCACGGTTGCTGTGTGAGGAGTACAAGACCATTTTGAGGTGGTATTTGAAATTCAAGAACGTTGTAGAAATACATTGACAGTGGAGGTGTGAGTATGCAACAGAACCTCCAACACGCCTGATAATTGCATGCATTCGTAGTAAGTTTGAGACACATGACACTGTGTGTGATGTGCACAAGCAAAGATCCGGGAGGCCTCACACAGCAACCGTCCTGCAACAGTTGGCCATAATCAGAAGTGTCTGGATGCTGATGGCAACCACTTGGAGCACCTCCTGTAATTGCAGAAGACAAACATGACTTGCATTTATCTTTTGTTATTGTTATATATTGAGAGAGAGAGAGAGAGTGTGTGTGTGTGTGTGTGTGTGTGTGTGTGTGTGTGTACGCGTGTGTGCGTATACATGTATTCCATACTACTCACTCATAACAAGAATGAAGTCATGTCTTTTGCAGCAACATGGATGGAACTGGAGGCCATTATCCAAAGTGAAATGACTCAGAAAGTCCAAAATATGCATGTTCTCACTTTATAAGTAGGAGCTAAACAATGGGTATACATGGACATAGAGTGGAATAATAGATATTGAGGGCAGGAAAGGAGTGAGGGATAAAATACTACTTATTGGGTACAGTGTACACTATTTGAGTGATGGGTACACTAAAAGCTCAGGTTTACTACTGTGCAATATATCTGTGTAACACAACTGCACTTATACCCCTAAATTTATAAAAATAATTTTTTTAAAAAATCAGACAGGGTATATTATTCCTACTTTCAGAAATGTAAGTGCAAAAACAAAACAAAAAAAGAAAAGAAAAAGAAAATTAAACATGGCTGAGTTATTGGGGAAGTAGAGGAAGGGATATGTGTTAGTTTAAAATGTGTATCCTGACATTATAAACAACTACTCTTTCATAAGAATGATGGATTAATAATGAGAATCCCATTTATCAGGACTTCTAGAAAGGACATAGACCAGTAAATGTCATATCTGTTCTAAGCCCACCATCTTCACTACTGATGCAGTAGTTATATATTTCTATAAGAAGATATCATGTATATTCAATGCATTATATTTTTGAGGTAAATATTTTCAATCTTTGGCAAGGTTTATTTAAAAGATTAATTTTTAAAATTATTCAAGAATATGATAGGAAAATTTTTGTTTAATATAAGAAACATATCTACACCATAAACAGGGGGAAGAAAAGTGGACATATCTTTGAAAATGGAAGTGAAAAAGATAGGGTAGTTTAAGGATTATTGCTAGAACCAATATTTAATATTAATTTTAATTAAAGGGACAACTAAATACATAATAAAGCTTACAAGTTCAGCTAAAATGACCAACTAATAGGTTGGGAAAATTGCCTCCCATGTTGAAACACAGTTTTCCAATATTTTTGCTCTGAAAAGTGTGTTTTAGATGCAGTGAGGCCACTGAATCAAGGGACCAGTATCTGGACTTGTTGATTTTCACTGTCTCTTTCAAGTACTATCACTTCCATGATTTCTGACTCTTAGAACATGTAGTTTCCCCCTTTAAATTAACCTTTTCTTATTTATCTGTACTTGCAGATTGAGTAGCCCTTATTTGAAAATCCAAATTTCAAAATGCTTCACTGAGCATTTCCTTTGAGTGTCATAGCATGTTTGTCTTCAGAGTTTTGGATTTTCAGATTAGGGTTAATCAAGCTGAGTTATGACAAGCTGAGAAAATACATAAATAAAAATGTAATACTCAAAAATAAAAATGCATATATTACAAAGTACATATCCTTCCCTATCTGGCTTACTGCCATAGTTCACCATCCCATCCTATAGTTCACGTTTCTGTGACAACTGGCTTTATAGGACTAGTACAACAGGCATGTTATTTGGGATTCTTATATCTTAATTCTTTGCCATTTACATAAGATTAGAGTCAACCTCCTAGGTATCTTAGTAGTAAAAGCCAAAAGTACATTTCTAAGTTTTCTCCACAAATAGAGCTTCACTTGTCAGCCTTGATTTCTTTCTCAGTATTTAGCAGTACTGTGGTAGTTCACCACAACTTGTTTACTCATCAGAGGATTCTATACCTTCTAACAAGATGGTCTTGGTTCCATGAAGGCCCAGTTATATAAACACGGGTACTGGTTAGTTTGTTTTTTAATCATATGGTTTTATTTTTATCGTATTAGTAAATAAATTTTAACAACCAAGTATTGCTAAATTAAATATATCATAATAGCATCAGTCCCAGATACCCCCATCTCATCCTGTTCCCTAGCCAGCCACTTTTAACTCCATAAGCTATTTCTGCAGGTATTTGTCTCCATAGTTCTAAATAACCTGAATAGACTACCATCTTCTCAATTCGCTATCACCTTATTCACTTGCTGTTTTTTGTAAATAATAATCTCTTTTGTGCTTACTTCCCTTCTATACTTTCATCTGCCCAGTATTCTTATATTTTTTTATCAGTATGAATTATTTCCTTATAAAGAGTACATACATATTTTTCCATTGCTTAGTGAAAGAATATAGCAAATATTTCTTGTCTTTATAAGTTTTTGTTTTACCTTAAGTTAATAATTGCCACTTTTTTTATTTGCTCAGTTTTTTGTTTTTTTTTTAAAGTCTCTGTCTTCTCTCCACCCCACATCCCATTCCCACCCATCCCATTCTCTACATACTGCTTAGCAGTTTAATTTTTCCCACCGTGAAACTTCTCAAATAATGTCAACTCTCTTTTTCCCCCCAAAGTCATTTTTACTAAAGTCCTTTTTCTGCCTATCCACTTTGAACTGTTAGTTCTCTAGATCGGCTGCACATTTGGCACAAAAGAGCCAGATGAATGAAGATTGTGATTTTTGAAGTTGATGTAAACAATGTTGGAGAAAATCTAGGGTGTCAAGACAGTAATGTATTCTTTTATGAATATAAATTACTAAACTGACCAATATCTCTACCATTCTAAAATATTAAATATTTTGAATTGCTATATAAAAAGTATAATCGTATAGAAAAATATATGATAAGGGTTGTTATATCTGGCTAATATAATTTAAATGGGTACTTTTCAAATTTGTTATAAAGTAGAACGTGATGCATTGGACTTTTTTTTTTTTTAGATGAACTATAATTGAGTATATCCCGCATGGGGTGGTTGTAGGGGTTGGTTTTGGTGGTCTTATTGCTGCTTCAACTTGGAAATAATCTGCTTTGGAGTTGTTCCTCATTTGGGGAATGGAAATTTTTGTTTTTTAGTAGAAGGTGAAAAATTATTGCAAGGCATTCTTAACCAACCTAAGGACTGATAGAAATCATTGGAAATGGAAACTTGAAGGTCAAGAAGAGGGAAAGGGATTTTAAGTGTTTTTAAGTGTGTGGTGGTGTAGTAACAGATGCTTTTTGGAGTCGAATTTTAGGTAGGATGAGAGATATAAAGGAAATGAATACCCTGAGAACATATGTGGGTAGAGGTGGGCTTTGAAAGGGGGACTGAGACTGGTATGAGTCAGTACATTGGTTTTCTGGTCTATCATGATGCTTTCTATCTTGAGGTAGGCATGCATGGAAAAGACCAGACCAGAGGTTACATATTTCTATATTTAGGAGAGAAGATGGGAATTTTAGATGTTGTACATGAGGTGACCTCCCACTGGTGTTGCTATGCTGAGTATTTTGTTTCGTTTCAGACACCTGGGTGGATTACTTGTAACCAGGCAATAAACACAGGCTCTAATAAAATATGGATTCAAGCAGAGCCTTAAATGTACAAGAAGGGCTGTGATGGAATACCTTGAATTCCTTAAAATTGAGACCTGGAAAAGATATTAAGTATTTTACTGCCTATCTTCTCCAAGGGAAGGGTTGGTACATTGAACTCTCATACCCGTCACAATTTAAGTTAGACCTTGTAAAGAAAAATAGTATAATTTTATCCTGATAAAAAAATAGTATAATTTTATCCTGATAAACAAGATTGTACTCAGAAGTACATCATAGCTGCCTCATGGTAGATGTCAAACATCAAGAAGACAATCAAATTTTAAAATTTTCAGCCATAACGATGTTTCTCTCTTGTAGATTTCTTGACCAAAATCCAGTGAATGCATTAAGCTTTCCTAAGGCTCTAGGAAACTGTCTACCCTAGCCCTATTTAGCAATATTCAGTGAGAGCTTACTATATGCCAGATATAATATAGTAAAGTATCTGATACTATATAGGTACTGGCTACAATCTGACAGGAGTTTAAAAAACGAATGAAATCATGAATTTCGCAGCAACCTGGATGGAACTAGAGTCCATAATACTGAGTGACGTCTCACAGAAACAAAAAACTAAGTATCACATGTTCTCACTCATATAGTAGACCTTGATCATCCAACGTACTACCACAAGGAAATGACTGAGGGTGGTGGGAAAATATGGGGGGGAGGGGGCAATGGGATTAATGGTGATAAATATCTGTTTGGGGATGGGGAGACACCTCTTATCATCAAGGGTACCTGAACGAAGCATTTTTGTATGCCTAACCCCTAACTGTACCCCATAATACCATAATTTTAAAAAATTTAAAAAAAAAAAAAGAAAAATGAAAACACTAGCCCTATGCTCTCTAAAATTTGATACTCAGGTTGGGAAATAAAGCATAGTCAAGTGGAGTGATAACTAAGAACTCAGAGCAGTATATGAGAAGTGTTAAATACATTTTATGGAAAACTAGTGTTATAAAAGTCCATGGGAGAAAGAGAAGGCTTTAGGCCAGGTGATCAGTGATCTTCCTTTATGGAGAAGTTGGAGTTAAATAGGTAAAGAAGAAGGATCTGCTATTTACTCAATAAATATTGAACCCCTCCTATGTGTCAAATACTCTATGGATACTAGGATGACAGCATTAAACAAAAGAGATAAAAATTCTACTCTTATGTTCTAGTGCTTATATATTTAGTAGAGAAAACAACAATAAATAATTAGAGCTATATCAATATTATAAATATAGCTACTCATGTATAAAGGGTACATGGCTTTAAATTTTCTGTAACTGATTTAATCTTTCATACAAACCTAAACCTCATTTAGATTGGGGATGTTGATTGTTAGGGAAGATAAGCAGTAAGGGAATGAAATTAAATTGTCATTAATAAAAAGCAGTTTCAGCATGGAGAAATAGTGTGAATAAAGACATGGAGGTTTGTAAGCATTAGGATTTTTTGGAAGGACACTGAAAAAAATCAATTTTTCTAGACTAAAGGAACCATGCAGGAAAATGATGGAAGATCAACTAAGCAGTATGTATTTTATCATGGTCTTGTATATAAAAGACATCCAGTTTGGAAAGGAAGAAGTAAAACTGTCTCCATTTGCAGAAAATATGGTCATATATATAGAAAATCCTAAGGAATCTACTAAAAAACTTGTAGAACCATTAAGTGAGCTTAATGAGGTTGCAGGATAGCAGATAAACATACAGAAATCAGTTGCATTTGTATATACTCGCAATGAGCAATTCAAAAATGAAGCTAATAATTTTATTTATAATAGCATCAAAAAGAATAAAATGCTTTAACAAAATATGTACAAAATTTATATTCTAAAAACTACAAAATATTGTTGAAAGAAAGTTCAAATACCTAGAAAAGTGAAAAGACATTCATGGATTAGAAGACTAAATATGTCAGCATCCTGAAATGCCAATCAGTGACCTCATTATAGAAATTGACAAACTGATTCTAAAATTCATGATAAATGCAAGAGGCCCAAAATGGCCAAAGCAATCAAAAATCCTGAGAAAGAAAAGGGAAAAAAAGAAAAAGGAAAGCAAAGTTAAGGGCCTTTCACTTCATAATATAAAACCTATGACAAAGTAACAGCAATCAAGATAATGTGGTACTGGCATAAAGATAATTATATGGATAATGAAATAGAATTGAGAGTTCAGGTACTAACACTAAACTTACCATTTATAGTCAATTGACTTTTGACTAGATAGCCTAGACCATTCAATGGAAGAAAAAATAGTCATTTCAAGGAATAATGCTGGCATGACGGGATATTCATATTCAAAAGAATCAAAGCAGATGCCTAACCCATATCATATATAACTCAGAGTAGATCAAAGACCTAAATATAAGAGCTAAAACTATAAAACTCCTTGAAGAAACCACAGGTATAAATTCTAATGATCTTTGATTATGTAGTGTTTTTTTAGAAACACTAAATCACAAGAAACCAAAAGAAAAATATTAGGTAAATTGGACTTTATAAAACTTTAAAGTTTTTATGCTTCAAAGACATCACCAAGAAAATAAAAAGACAGCCCACAGAATGGGACAAAATATTTGCAAATTATATTTTTGATAAGGAACTTCTATCAAGAATGCATAAAGAACTCTTACAACTCAATAATAAAAAGACAAATAGCCCTATTAAAAATGCAGAAATGACCGATAAGCACATGAAAAATGCTCAGTATCATTAGCCATTTAGGAAATACAAATTAAAACTGCAAAAAAACACCACTTTATTCCCTCTAGGATGACTATAATAAAGTCAAATTACGTATTTTGGCAAGGATGTAGAAAAATTAATTAGAATCCTCTTACACTGGATCAGAATATTCACATACATAACCTATGCTACAGCAACATTTGGGGGCACCTTCGTATAATTCGGATAGTTGAGTAGATCAGAATGAGAAAACTATTGCCCCAAAGTATCTTCTCTGGAAAAAATTTTGCTGTATGTTTCTTTGTTTGTTTGTTTTTTGTTTTTGTTTGTTTGTTGTTTTGATGAACAGAAACTGTCACATTTTGGGTTACATAACTCTTTAATTGGAACCAAAAGTAGCTAATATTTGGTACTTCTGGTTAAGGACATACACTTAGGAAACCAGATGAACAGTGGGTAAGGTCGAGAGAAGTCTATTAGGAAAATAAGGGTTATACAGCATTTCACTCAGTGACTGTTTCAGCTATGTGTCACAGAAACCCAAAATAAAAGTTTATTTCTTTCTCAGATAACAGTCCTTAGGTCAATAGTCTAAGACTAGTATGATGGCTCTGCTCCCTAAGGTCACTTAGAGACCCAGTCTCCTCTATCGTTGGTGATTTATCATCTCTAAGGTATCTCACCAGCTTGGTCCAAGATGACTTACCATGTTTGTGTTCTAAGCATCAGGTTAGAGGAAAGAGCAAATGAAGCAAGAAGTGAGGAGCACACTCCACCCTATAAAGACAAACCCTGAAGTTGCCACACTCAGTTTCAAGTAAGACTGAGAAATGTAGTCTGTCTGTCTGTCTGGCTGTCTTTTTTTTTTTTTTTCTTTCCTCCTCCTCCTCTTCTCCCTTTCTCCTCTCTCCTCTCCCCTTCATTTCTGCCTGCATAATTGCAGAAGAGAAAGTACTCTGTTAAAAATTATTTTACTGTGAAACAAGTGGATAATGGATATTGGAGTACAACCAGCAGCCTTGGCCACAGAGACTTCAGGGTTACCTGGTAGACAAAATCAGTATATTCCTCAGAAAGCAGCTTTGGCTCATCTCAATACTTTGAATGTATCTTCAAATGGAGCCCAAAGTTCTATACCAGATAATATGGTGTAAATAATGTTAACTTGTAAGTTGTTCGATACTGCAATAAGAATAAATATTACATTTTCCCATTGTTTCTAACCCTTTTCATCTGATAACAGAACTCCCTTTCTTTAGGTAAACATTTTTCTATTCCATTGTGGTTTTGATGAGGCTTCCTATTATAGGATTGGCATGTAACATAGGCTTGGACAATTGTTGTATGCTATCCTCCTGACTCAGTTATTGGTTGATCTGGTCACAGGACTCAGACAAGGGTAATGTTTCATATGAAGACAATGAGAAATATAAACTCTCTTTTCTGTGGATACATAAGTTCAGATGTAATACTGAAGATTTCTTTGGCCATATTGCGTCCTTCTTTACCACTGCTACATAAAGAAAACCTATCTGTATTAAAAGAGAGAAAGACAGAAGGAGACTAATGCACAGAAATAAACAGAGTTGAGAGATAAAAGTCTTGATGACATTATCTGACTTCCTTGGCACAGTTCTGGTTATAAAGTATAAAGAGAAATGTTCTACAGATTTCTGGTAATGTCTTTACTTAACTTTCTTCTCCTCATCCTTGCAATAATGATGATGGAAGTGACTAGCCACTTATGACTATGTGATGACACATATGAGGGACAAAAGCTACACATGAAGGATAGCCAAGTGGATAGATAAAAAGGTTGAGGACATTGTGCAGCTATTACACTAGCCCTGACTTTAGGTTATATGAGCATAATAAACCTAAACAGTTAAGTCACCAATATTTGGCTTATTATTACATAATGTCAAATACAGTCCTCACTTATCAAATACTGTTATGTACAATATTTTAAGTCTGAGACAATAAAACCCTGGGAAAATACAAATTCCACACAACACTCATTGTATGAATTAATAGATGGATTTCTTAATCATAGAAATTCCTATTTTTGTTCCCAGAAATAGAAAATATGCGTATGAAACACACTTCAAAAGAATTGGAAGAAATTGATAATAAACTATAAGTCTGATGGAGACAGATAGGTTGGGTACGTACTATGGAGTCCTTTGAATATTAGTTGTTTTATTGAAATGTTTAACTTAAGTCAGTAGGCAATAGAGAGGAGTTGAAGTTTATTCAGCTAGAGAATGACTTAAGCAGAGGTGCTTCAAAGCTCAGATCCATTTTAGGCTGAACCTCTCAGCATACTCACACATTGATAGCAATCACAAGTAGGTATGTGATGTTTAAACATTGAATATTACAGTTACTTTAATCCCTATTGTAATGTAAGTGAGGGCCTATTGTCTGATTATTTCAGAAAGAAATGGAAATATCTGTATTGTGTAGTACCACCCATTGTTTTCAGAAGCTACAAATGTTTTATTTTTTAAAAACGTACATGAACATACTTTTAAAATTCACTAACTAGAAGGGTGAGAGATCTGAGATTGCCCTGGGTTATGTTCATTTGGCTGCAGTAATTATTCTTCTATTCCTCAATAGCAAGTAATCATCTTATTAAGCCTACTTACAGAGGTAGTATATGTAAAGAGTAACACATGGTCATTTTCAAATCAGTGTTTTAGAATAAATAAAACTTTTGTTGCAAAATAGAAACCATGTTTTTAGGGGCAAAGAATAGAACCACATCATTGGAGATCTGATGTGGGAGTTCTTTGATCCACATGCTGCATATCCTGGAGAAGAATGAAGACAACTTCTAACACTAATTGAGCATTCCTTCCTTTGCCTGCTCTCCTTCCTCCTCCTCCACATAACCACTTGGTTGTAGGCGATTCCTTAGCTCTCCCTTCCCTTCAGTCCCCGCTTGGCAAGCTGTCCCATGCATGCTTCGTGCCCATTCTTATACTCTCTTTGGAAGTTAAAAATGATGTTTTTTAAGTAAAATCTCATTTGCAAAAAAGTTTACTTTAGCCATCATAAAATATACAGAACATAGTCCATGTTTCTTCAGTACTGTATTTCTAAAGTAATGGCTATTTCTGCCCAACGTTAAGTTTCTATTTCCCAAGACTTTTTGCTAGTATTACTGTATTTGGCTTTTCTACAACTATCTAAAGAATAAAGAACTACATAAAGCACTGAATTCAACTGTCCAGGAAGCATGATAAGGTTACATTTTTTAAAATGTTGTAGTCAAGTGGGTCGGAACAGGTTAGAGCCCTACCATCTCAGTCATCGCCTGTCCTCTCAAGGCTACTGTCTGCTCTCCTTCCTCTACTCCCTCCCGCCATCTACTCCTCTGTGGTTTCTATTGCTCTCCATTCATGCTAAGTTATAAGTCTTCTCTCTGACCCCAAATTCCGTCTCTTCAATAATTGCTCCTTCTCACCTTCTTTTCTCTAATTTCTAATAATGTCTTTTAATACCGTATTCTTGTGACCTACAAAAATAGAAGGAGGAAAGCCCGATGAAAATAGGTTATAACGAATTCATTATTTTCTGAGGAAGAATGTGATAAATTAGCTGGCTGTTCAAAATAACTGAAGGTCCGTGATTTGCTTGGTTTCCTATCTGACAGTTTGTACTTTTCTAGCAAGCAGCTTCTGGGCTTTTGGTTACTATTACATAAAAGAATCTACTTTTAAGTAATATTAACATCAGAACCATGGGAATGTATATAATTCTCATCTAAGATTTCATACATTTTTAGATTGCTTATTTCTGGAACTTTGGCTCTTCATCAAAGGGTTGCACAGCAAATGACTTAAAATCCTCTCAGAGTATAGAGGTATCTAAAATAAACACCATGGCCTAAACTCAATAATCTTCCTTTTCCATTTTTTAAGATTCCCACACATCAGCAAATATGCCATAGGTACCTCCTCTACCACCCCCTCACCATTGTTTTTTCTCGATTGTTTCATTCAGCAGTGTACCTTTGAAAGACACAGAGTTCACTGGGAAGATGGATAGATTTGATGATGGTAGTGCCCAACTATATACATTTGAACTGTACATGTTTAAAGGGTGGATTTTATTATTTACAAATTATACTTCAGTAAACCTAGCTTTAAAAACTGTTGGGCTTCTCAGTAGCACAGCTTTTGTCAGAGTGTCTATTACTTAGGTAACTTCCCCAAATCTGTAATACTAGCTAGTACCATGTGTTAGGCAGTAGTCTAAGTGTTTTATATAGCTTAACTTCTTAAATCATAACAGTCATCCTTTGAGTTTGGGATCGTTTTTCACGTTGGACAGATATGGACAGAGTCTCAAAAAAAGTCCCATAACTTGCCCAGAGTTACATATCTAATAAGCCTCAAAGCCAGGTAGGTGCTTTTGCATAAATGCTCTCTCGTGCTCACATGCGTGCTCTCTCTCTCTGTCTCTCTGATACACACACACACACACACACACACACACACACACACACACACACACACGGAGAATATATTGGTTAGAAGCACTATAATTTGGTGACCACACCCACTGGTATGAATGTGGGTGTTCAAGGATGAAGCAAAAATGCGGTTTCACAAAACACACTTTTTGCTGTTATTTATTGTATTTGTCTTCTCTACAACTTTAGGGCCATTATTAAAGTAATGGCCTTGTACACACATATCTATGATAAAGTTTCATTTATAAATTAGACACAGCCGGGCTCGGTGGCTCAGCCTGTAATCCCGTGCCTTGGGAGGCTGAGGTGAGTGGATTGTCTGAACCCGCGGGTTTGAGACCTGCCTGGGCAACTTGGTGAGACCTCATCTCTACAATAAATCAAAAAATTACCCGGGTGTGGTAGCGCGCACCTGTAATTCCAGCTGCTTGGAAGGCTGAGGCAGAAGGATCGCCGGAGCCCAGCAGGTCGAGGCTGCGGTGGCCGGGATCAGCCACTGCACTCCAGTCTGGGTGACAGAGTGAGACTCCAACTCAAAAATAAATAAATAAATAAATAGATAGATAAATAAGGCACAGTAAAATATGAACAACAATAACTAATAATAAAATAGAACAATTATAACAATATGCCAGCAACACTATTCATACTCTTTAGGGCCATTACAAGCACTGTGGTACAGTAACAGTGGTTCTGATAATGAAGATGGCTACTAAGTGACTAAGGGGTGGGTAGTGTATTCAGTGTGGATACCCTGGACAAAGGAAGTATTCATGACCTGGGCTAGGATGGAGTGATAAGATAGGAAATTTCATCACACTATTCAGAATGTATGAATTATTTACTTCTGGAATCTTCCATTTTATATTTTCAACTGTGATTGATAGGGCGTTCTGCAAAATATCTGAGCAGTACTGCTCAAAACTATCAAGGTCATTAAAACCAAGGAAAATATGAGAAACTGTCACCATCCAGAGGAGAACCATGGGAGATATAACTAAATGTAGTATGGCATCTGTGGAAAGTGAAACTACAGATAAGGGAGAACTACTATAAATTAATGAGTTTGGTTAATAGGGAGTTGAGGAGATGCATATTTGGTGATTTGTTTATTCTGTGAACCAAGATGGCAGGTCATCTATTAAGGAATGGTAGTAGGGGTTGCAGGTTTGAGAGGAGGAGCAGAAACCTGCTTAGTTTATGTAAACTTTTGCTTTTTATCTAGTAAATATAGATCAGAATCTATAGAGATGCATACAAATAATGGTAAACAAAAAAATAAAGATTTGTATAATGTAAAACGAGAGGAATAAAAACACAGCATAAATTCAGGCCACAAGAACTGAATCTCAGATGTGGCCCTGACTTGCTGGTAGACCAAAGAAGAGAGAAATTCAGATACTAATAAGTTACTTAAAATTTGTACTACATTTTAGAATTTACAGATATTTTTAAATAATTTTTTTATTTTAGAATAGTTTTGTTTATTTATTTCAGTGGTGGGAATTGGGTCTCAGGTGACCCAAGGAATGGTTTTAGGTATGCAGAAAAGTTATTAAGATAGTATAGAAAGTCCCTTATGCCCTGCACCTAGTTTTCCCTCTTATTAACATCTTACTTTAATTGGTACATTTTCCCAACTAATGAACCAATATGGATACATTGTCATTAACTCAAGTTCATAGCTTTTTTGGATTTCTTCAGTTTCTGCTAAGGACATTATACTAATGTCCTTTTTCTGTTCTAGGATCTCATCCAGGATGCTACACTACATTTGGTTACATCTCCATAGGTTCTCTGGATTCTGACAGTTTCTCATATTTTCCTTGGTTCTGGTGACCTTGATAGTTTTGAGTAGTACTACTCAAGTATTTTTTAGAATTTCCTTTAATTTTGATTTGCCTGATGTTGACGGAGGAGTATCAATATAAATCATGTGTAATTCTTCTGTCCAGGAGATTTATCTGCTGCTCTTCGTTTAGGACCCATATTATAAACAAACATTTTCTTAAAAGATGTATCTTTAACGCTCAAAAATTTTTTAAAGATCAGCTAGTAATGCGGATTGCAACTGTAATTAATTCCGTCATCCCAAGCATTTCTAAGTCTCGCAGAGCTTTATCATCTTCATTTGCACAAGGGGAGATTTGAACTATGCTGCTTGACCTTCATCTGCTATTCTTTCATTAGTGATTTTGGTGACCTGAGGGAAAGCCCATGACTGACCTCCAGTGGTAATCAGTGCTGTGCCCCAAGAAATAAATACTTGTTTGTTGACTTGAAATGAGTTAAAGTAACCAAATAGTTAAGAAAAAGTAACACTCACAGATATATAGTTTCTAATTTACTTATCATTTGTTGGTAGTTAATGCAAACCCTTATTTTTCTGTGATGCAAATAGATAAGTTTCTTTCTGGAAGTAACCCAAAAATGTCTCTTTTTTTGCCTTTTGAAATCTGAGCA
The DNA here is from genome assembly GCA_963574415.1 of Tarsius wallacei. NCBI lineage: Eukaryota > Metazoa > Chordata > Mammalia > Primates > Tarsiidae > Tarsius > Tarsius wallacei. The sequence goes on along the minus strand of CAUYQG010091238.1, from coordinate 4,446 downwards.
ATTCTGAAAAAAAGAATCTAAATTCTCTTTTCTTCAATCTATAGATAACTTTTATTCTGGATAAAACATTTCATAAATGTTTCTTCTGCTTAAGTTATTTCCTCTTGATAGTTTAGTAGAGCTTTTGGCAGTTATTAATTTTAGTTCTTCTAAAATGTTTTCTGAAACTAACTTCCCAGCTTTCTAGGTTTTTTTCCCCCCTTCAGGCATTTCTGTCTTCATGGAGCCATATTCACATAAATTCTAAGAGATTTCCCTCTCAGTAATCTCAGAAGATATTTCTGAACCTTTGAAATTTGGGCATATCCCTATCAGAGATAATTCCTCTTATATCGTTTTTAGCATTCTCCAGGAGGTGAATTTAGATTATCCTTGGGGTCTGAAGTTGGTACTTTTTCTAGAGAATACAAATTATAAATACAAAATTAGATTCTGGACCTTGAAATGGCCTGTGCAAGTAAGAGACCTTGAAGCTGAAACTTCCTTAATGTTTTGGTGTATCTTCCTCAACCAGTCTCAAGTGAAAAATGACCATTGTATTAATGTTCTGTTGCTGTAACAAATTATAACAAACGTGGTAGCTTAGAAAAACACAAATGTATTATCTTTCAGTTCTTTAAGTTCATACATCTGACACAGATTTTTCACTGCACTAAAACCAAGATATCAAGCCAGGCAAGGTGGCACATGCCTATAATCTCAGCTACTCTGGAGGCTGAGGCGGGAGGATTGCTTGAGCCTAAGCAACATAGTGAGACTCTAAAAAAAATAATAATAATGTCACCAAGTTGTGTTTGTTTCTGGAGGCTCTAGAGAAGAATCCATTTCCTTTCCTTTTCTAATTTCTGAGGCCTCCTGTGTTCCATGTCTCATGATATCCTTTCTCCATCTTCAGTGCTAACAGTGGCAGGTCAGGTTCTCACATTATACCTCTGACCCCTCTTCCATTATAGCATCTCTCTTTAACCACCACAAGGAACAGGTCTTCTTAGCTTTTAAGGATTCATGTGATTAGGGCCAACTAAATAATTCAGGATATTCTCCCCATTTCAAGATCTGTAGCCTTAATCACTTTCTGCAAAGTCCCTTTTGCTATGTTAGGTAACATATATACAGGTTCCAGGGATTAGCATATAGGTATCTTCACAGGGCCATTATTATGCCTAACATAACCACATGTTTTCTTTTCACTTGATGATAATGGCCAAAGATATAGTCTTTCTGACTTGCAAAGTCAGCAATGAGTTACCAAACTCAGACAAATCTAGGCATCTTGTCCAGAATCAAACAATACAATGAAAAGCCTTAAATGTGTCTGTTGAGAGGAGACATAGTACATAGAAAAGCGTTAGTGATTACTTATTGTATATTCAATTTGAATTTGGAGATTAGAGTTATGCTATTAGCAATTTTCTCCCTGTGCCTTAGTCCATTTGTAATGCTATAGCAAAATACCAAAGACTGAGTAACTTATAAACAAAAGAGATTATTTCTCACAGTTCTGGGAACTGGGAAATCCAAGATCAAGGCACTACATATTCAGTGTCCAGTAGGGGCCTATGTTCTGGTTCAAAGATGGCACGTTCTAGCTGTGTCCTTACATGGTGGAAAAGGGCAAGGCACCTCTATGGCACCTATAAGAGTCTTATTAGAGCTCTAATCCAATTAATGAGGATGAAGCCCAATCACCTCTCAAAGTCCTTACTTCCCAATACCTCCACGTTGGTGATTAGGTTTCAGCGTATTAATTTGGAGGGGACACATTCAGACCATAGCAACATATATTGAGGCGTTCTATTGAAAAAGCCATCTAACAGAATTTTTCATCAAGATGTCTACCAATGATGAGAAGGGCTGCTCAGTAATATGGTTTATTGGCTTAGAAATAATTGTGTATTTCAGGTTCCTCTGAGCTCATTACTTATGGTGGGCAGTGGTTTTCGGTCTTGTTGATTGCTAGCTATACACAGTGACACATCCAGATGATATAATTTGCTGACTTATCTCCTGAAATGTTTTGTAGCTTGGCTAACTACTGAATTATCTCCTTTTAGTAGAGAGGAACACATGAAGAACAATTTAACATTGAGAAAACTATACTACAGAAAGTAGGAAAAGGAAGCTGACTTTTTCTCTTCTATATAGTCTCTTATCTCCTACATAGTGCAGACTATACAGGAGATGAAAATTAACAGTCACCTTTTTTCTAGTCTATGTTTTAATATACTCACTTTGGATATGGACTTCAAGCAGAACATTATATTTCCACATAGTTTTGTGGAACTAAAAGGATCAGTGTATAGACATACCTCAGAGATTTGCGGGTTCAGTATCAGATGACCACAATAAAGCAAATTCACAATAAGGCAAGACGTGAATTTTTTGTTTTCCCGGTGCATATAGCAATTATATTTATATTGCAACTGTAGTCTGTTATGTTCAACAACATATGTCAAAAGAAATCATGTAAATACCTTAATTAAAACATATATTGCTAAAATATGCTAAAATCATCTGAGCTTTCAGCAAATCATAATCATTTTGTTGGTGAAGGATCTTGCCTCAGTGTTGATGGCTGCTGACTGATCAGGGCGGTCGTTGCTGAAGGTTGAAGTGGCTGTGGCAATTTCTCAAAATAAGACAACAAATGAAGTTGCTGTATCAATAGACTCTTCCTTTAACTAATGATTCAATAGCATGCAGTGCTGTTTGATAGCACTTTACCCACAATGTAACTTTTAAAATTGGAGTTGAAATCCTCCCAAACTCTGCCACTGCTTTATCAACTAAAATTATGAAATATTTTAAATCATTTCTTGTCATTTCAACAATGTTCTCAGCACCTTCACCAGGAGTAGTTTCCATCTCAAGAAAATACTTTCTTTGCTCATCCATAAGAAGCAAGTCTTCATATGTTAGTTTTATCTTGAGATTGTAGCAATTCAGTCACATCTTCAGGCTTTACTTCAGATTCTAGTTCTCTTGCTGTTTCCACCACATCTGCCATAACTTCCTCCACTGAAGTCTGGAACCCTCAAAGTCATCCATGAAAGTTAGAATCAACTTCTTCCAAACACCTGCTAATGTAGGTATTTTTACCTCTTCCCATGAATTATGGATGTTCTTTTTTTTTTTTTTGAGTTGGAGTCTCACTCTGTCGCCCAGACTGGAGTACAGTGGCCACTCCCGGCCACCGCAGCCTCAAGCCGCTGGGCTCCGGCAATCCTTCCACCTCAGCCTTCCAAGTAGCTGGAACTACAGGCGCGTGCTACCACACCCAGCTAATTTTTTGATTTATTGTAGAGATGAGACTCACCAAGTTGCCCAGGCGGGTCTTGAACCCGTAGGCTCAGGCAATTCACTCACCTCGGCCTCCCAAGGCGCGGGATTACAGGCTGAGCTACCGAGCCCGGCTATGGATGTTCTTAATGGCATCTACAGTAGTTAATCCAGAAGTTTTTCAATTTACTTTTCCCAGAGCCATCAGAGGAATCACTATCTATATATAGCCTTACAAAATATATTTCTTAGATAGTAATACTTGAAAGTTAAAATTACTTATTGATATATGGCTTCAGAATGGAATTGTGTTATCAGGCATGAAAACAACATTAATCTCCTTGTACATTTTCACCACAATTCATGAGAGACTAGGTGTGTTGTCAGTGAGTAGTGATATTTTGAGAAGATTTTTTTTTTTTTTTTCTGAGCAGAGGGCTTACAATATTCAGTAAACCATGCTGAAAAACAGATGTATTGCTATCCCGGCTTTGTTGTTCTATTTATAGAGCACAGACATAGTAGACTTAGCATAACTCTTAGGGCCCTAGTATTTTCAGAATGGTCAATGAGCACTGCCTTCAACTTAAAGTCACCAGCTGACTTAGCCCCTAACAAGAGAGTGAGTCTGTCCTTTGAAGCTTTGAAACCAGGCATTGACCTCACCTCTCTAGCTATCAAAGTCTTTGATGGCATTTTCTTCCAAGAGGAGATTATTTTATCTACATGGAAAATCTGTTGTTTAGTGTAACCACTTTTATCAATTGTATTAGTTAGATCTTCTTTTTTTTTTTTTTGAGTTGGAGTCTCACTGTCGCCCAGACTGGAGTGCAGTGGCCGCTCCCCGCCACCACAGCCTCGACCTGCTGGGCTCTGGCGATCCTTCCACCTCAGCCTTCCGAGTAGCTGGAATTACAGGCGCGCACTACCACGCCTGGCTGATTATTTTTTATTTATTGTAGAGATGAGGTCTCGCCAAGTTGCCCAGGTGGTTCTCGAACCCGCGGGCTCAGGCAATCCACTCACCTTAGAAAATGAAGGACATACCCTCATGGAAATTGGAACTGGCATCCAATTCCTGAACAAAACCCGAAACCCACAGGCCATAAGAGATAAGATAGACAAGTGGGACCTCATTAAACTGACAAGCTTCTGCAAAGCCAAAGA